>JBBPKD010000823.1:0-14193 GCA_038089075.1 Singerocomus inundabilis
AGGCTTGAAGAGTATGAGAATGCTTCTAATGAAATAGTGGAGTTATGGGAGAGGATTCAAGTGTCTTGGCCTCAGCAATACTCTCACTTAATTCAAGTGCCACATTGATGTCATCATCGCATGTGCTTGCAGCAAGCATGTGTTCGGCAGTTCCCTTCCCCTCAAAAGCTGCAGGGCCGCTGTCTGTTTCAGGGCCATCAGTGACTGGGTCAGGGAGCTGAATGCCTTTGGCTGGTGTTGCATTTGCGGCCTTCCCGTTGATAATGTCAAGTACGTGTTGACTCGGCTGTCGGATCTGTTTTGGACGTGACTGACTGATTGGGCTAGGGATGGAGACACATGGTGTCAGCAAGGGTGGCGCTGTAGCCGTGGCTTGCGGTGCTGGCAACAATTGAGTAGCTTGAGGCTCAGAGTTCTGTACATACGTGACATCGCTTGGGTGCAGTGCTTCTTCCTCCCCCTCAATATCACACTGCGACAGGTCCCAGTATATGTTCTGCTCGACAGTAACAGTATGCTTCGTCAGCCAATAGACTCGGTAAGCGTTCTCTGTCTGTTCGTCGACTCCCATCCACCTAACCTTCTCGGCTCGCCAACTCAACTTGTCCCTTTTCTCGGTATGCACATAGACTTTGCTTCCCCACTCACGGACTCAATTTAGGTCTGGTTTGCACCCAAAGGCAACCTCATAGGAGGTTCGCCCATCCAATACTCTGGTGGGTGTCTGGTTCTTCAACCATATGACGTGCTGTGCTGCTTTGCCCCATAGAAACTTGGGTAGCCCACTCGCATGGAGCAAGGCTCGAACTCACTCGAGTACAGTGTGATTCAGTCGTTTAGCAACTCCATTGTGTTGAGGGGTATCATGTGCAGTAAAGCGCTGCTTGGTCCCTTGGTGCTGCAGGTAAGCCACAAATTCATTTCCTTGGTATTCACCTCCTCGGTCAGAATATAGCATCCGGACTTTCACTGCAAGTTGCCTGCCAAGCCAGGCCTTGAACTTCTGGTAGGATTCGAAGGTTTCGCTTTTCTGGTGGATCGAGTACATGTGGGTAAGTCTCGAATGGTCATCTGTAAAAGTGACATAGTAGTGTTTTCCACCTAGTGTTGCAACTGGTGCAGGCCCCCAGACGTCAGACCAAATGAGTGCACCAACCTCTGTTGCACGCTCCTCCTCTCATTCCTTGGCGATTGGCTTCCTGGTGGCCTTCACATAAACGCATGACTCGCAGAAATTAGAGATAGGTTCGTCTTTTAACTCCTCCAATTTTAGTCCACTAACTAGCCCATCCTTAACTAGCTGACGAGTTGTGGCTGGTGCAATATGGCCAAAACATCGATGAATCTCCAGAACAGTCACAGCCTCGCTGGCAGAGTTTGCTGCCTCGTGTTCATGTATGACACAATACAGCCCTTTTGAGGTACGTGGTATTCTTCCAATGGTTTCACCATCTGAACCCCGAATGGTACAGAAACCTTTTGTGAAAACAGTCAAGAACCCAAGCTCATCAAGGCGACCAATGGATACCAGCGTATATCCAACTTCCGGTGAGTACAGAACTTCGGTAAGTCGTAACTTCGAGGTTTTGTACCCATTTGGTACCTCGATAACCATGTTGCCAACTTCTGTCACGACAAACTTTTGACAATTTGCAGCTGTGAAGGACTTGTTCAGAATATCCACAAGGTTTTCAAAGTGCTCACGGTATAGGGAGATATGACGTGTCGTCTCAGAATCAAAAAGTTTAATCTGACTCAATTCAATAGGTCCATCGACTACCTTCATCACGACATCTTCTGGTTCATCTGCAGGTTTGGCAAAGTCGGTGAATGTCTCATCCACGACTCCCATCACTGCTTGGGACTCCTCAAGATCCCAGACATCCTCAAGAACGTCTTCATCTGCCACTGAGAACCAATCCTGGCCATCTCCACCTTCTTCGTCATCAGACTCTGTTGATGACAAGCCTGGAATAGACTCATCATCGCTCGACTTGTCAACAACTCTGAAGACACCATCTTCCGAATCCGAATCAGCTACTGCAGCATTTGCAGCACTGCTCTTGGTGGGTTTCTTCTCACTCTCTTTTTCTTTCTGATGAAAAGCTGTGAGGTGCTCTGCAGAGTCGCATACATAGCATGCACGTGGCTCTTTCTTTGAGTCGCCTTTGCGAGTCTTGTTACCGCGCTTCCCCTTACTTCGGCTATTCGAAGTTGATGATGATCCGATGGCCATGGCTTTGTCATGATCTCGATCCTTGTCAGTGCATGGTGAGTGCTTCGCCTTCTGGCACTCAGCTTCTTCTATGATCACTGAAATGAGGGTATCAGGATCTAGTGTCTTTGTAGAGCTGAATAGTCGAGCAGCAGTTAGCTGGCTTGATGCAAAGTTGGCAAGATTGTTGGGTAGGGACTTGATGATAGTAGATTGGTAATCTTTCTCATCGATGTCGACTCCTACAGCTGCCAGTTTTTCACGCTTGGTTCAAAGGTTGTCCAAGAATTGACGGACGTCACTGCCCTTTTGAAACTTGGACTCCAAGAATTGTGTGCACAGGTCCATTTGTGCATACGCGCCCTTTTCAGTATACTCCTTTACTATCTCACTCCACATACCAGCTACACTCTTCTGCTTTTGGACTCACAATGCAGTTGAGTCCGGAATATGCTGGGTGAGTAGATGTTTCACCATTCATTCGTTTTTCAACCACTTGTTGATCTCGGTTTGCTGCGCTGTCATAACAGGGGAGGTATAGTTGGGACGAGTGGTGGTACCATCAAAATGGTCCCACAGGTCCTTTGCTTTGACAGCGACTTGGAAATGGAAGTTGAAGATCACCCAGTTTGTTCCTTTGACTTCGAGCTTTGGGACATTGCTCGGGAGGGTGTCAGTGGTGACAGGGATAGAGGACATGATGATGGTAGTGACGAGATGTAGTTTTGATCAATTAGCACGAGGGGCCAGGGCTCATAACCTATGGAAATAGGTACTTGATCTGAAGTGCGAGCACGCGACTAGTAGATATACTCTCAGTTGTGTGCAATGCAATGGACTAGTATGAATTCACCTAGTAGATATACTCTATGTACAGATGAGTTCAATGGCAACGAATAAAAGAAGTATGAATAGCTCACCTCAGTTGTGTGTGATGCAATGGACTGAGGTGCTTGAGTATGAAAACAAAGATATATATGCTGTGAGTGTCTATTGTTCTGTTCAAAGGAGATAGAAAAGATCATATACATGATCCATGTGTCAATGACCACATAGAACAATAAGAAAGACTACGTGAAAGACCATAAGTGCAGTAAGGCAACCATATGGATTTCATATGTATGAGCGGTGGTAGCGCGTCGGGCCATACGTGAACCGGTTATGGGTTTGAGCCGTTGCCGGTTCGGGCTGTGCGCGCGCTTGTTATTCCAACATTGCTGTGGCTCTCTTTCCTGCCGAGAAATCCCACTAGGAAATGCATACTGGATGCCATCATGGATCAACTAGTCTCGCTACGTAAGTAACTCGACCAGGATTAAATTCCCGGTCACCGGGGCTGCCCAATTGCAGCGCCCATGACTTGATGTACTATTGTGATACCGAGCAAGCGTGCAAGGCCAACCCTGATTCAGCTTATGCCTTATTGTGTCGAACGTCTATCGTATGTGTCGTCCGGTCGCTTTTTGTGCCGGCGTCCCCAGGCTTGCGTGAGCGCGGGGACGTTGTTCGTGCACACATGCAGACACATGTGTTGTTCTGCATACATACTTATTACTACTAGCATTAGCCTTAGTTATCATCGATTGGCAAGGTCGCATGTTGCAAAGTGCAGAAGAATGACCGGCTTTCAGGGACGCAGGCTACCCCGCAGCCCCGCAGGCCTGGTGCGCAGAACTTGCAATGATGTCATTCGCTGACAACTGTAGGTTGGAATTTCGGCAGCCATTCGCAATACCACAAGGTGAACCTTTGAACATTCAAGTAACGCTGAACTTTCAACCCGTTACGCATAAATTGCAGATTTTATCACAGGATCTCCTCGGCGGAGAAGAAACAGCCAAACGCTTTGATAACTTTTTTCTCCGTTCGGCGAATACATTGGCCCGGTAGAGAAACGCTATTCGTCTTCCCAGATCCGATGTCACTCATATTCACACCAAGGACGTTACGCTTCCCCCTTCCCGAACGTCAGGTGGCTTCCATTTTACCCACGTTCGGATCCTGCTCTATCAACATGTGCTCTGCTAACATATGTTAATATAGTAGTAAGTGTACATACATTTGTATGTATATCCTGTGACGAGCATCCGCGGGGTTTCGAACCTGACCTGTCTCCATATCCCCACCCCCGAAATAGACTTACGTTGCTCGATTCCGCATAAACGGGCAAAAAAGTGCCATTGAGTATCCAAAGACATATTCAACTAGAAAGAAAAAAGGACCATGTATCCAATATTAGCACGTACATTAGGGTAACGTCAAACGGGGATAAGGATAGTGATGATCAAGTCCGGTAAATGAGTGTATGCATGAATAAAGTCTAGTTCAAGTCCAAATCAGTGTACCAAGTGCTTGCCAAACCGACTTGTCTGTGCGTGGTATCATATACGCTATAGTAGCGCTCGCTGGAAAGAGGGAGGGAGAGGAGCAGCGGACATCAGATTCAGCGGAGAACAACAGGAAGAACGTGAACGTACAGGAAGGTGTACCCGAGGACAAAGTAGAGACCAGACCCAGAGTTGTCTTGGTTGTCGCCCACGATGAGGTAGATCGAGTCAGGGTCACCTCCAATGTCAGAGTTGAGCGAGCGCGGCCAGATCTGCGCATTGGGCGTCAGGTCATAGGACTCGTCCCCAACCCTGACCGTCAGCGCCTTCAGGTTCTTATATCGGTCGTTCGTGATCTTGAGCAGACCAGTCATAGACTCGTACTTCTGGAAAGCATCTGCAGATCAGGCCACAAGATGTTAACAGCCTGTAACACCTTACTCAGTCTTGTCAAATTGCTTACCGGTCGCGATCAAGAAGAGAGTGGTGCCCGTATCGACAATACCAGCAGTTGGCGACAAGAGGGTATTGCCATCGTACTCGATCGACCCATTAACACCCCAGTATCGAGACGCAGGCGAGGCTCCGTGAGCGGAACATAGTTCACAAAGCTAGTGATGACAGCATCATCATACCAGCCAAACGTGAGCTCTCCGTAGCTATCTTCCGCGGAAGCAGGTACAAAGTAAGCACCAAGCACCTCCTCGGATATCGTTCTTTGAGTGTACAGGTTGTCCAACACCGTAGGAACCGTGTCTGCGTTGCTGACCGTACCAGAGGTCAGGTCGACAGGGCCTACACCAAGAATGCCATCAACATCGCTGAAACCGGAGGAATTGCTAGCCACGCCGATGGATTGTTCTTTGATCGCCAATTCAGGAGAAAGGGTGACGGTATCAATCCATTCCTCTCCAGACCAGCCTCCGGATCCGTAGTTCGCCGACTATTATCGCCTTTCAATCCGACACAAACAAGAGGATATCAAAGACGTACTACAGTATTTCCGATGTTGGGGTATACAACTTATTTGCACCCACGAATGTGTTGGCGCTTCCAGTATCAATAAGAAGCGTGTCTGTGACCGTCACCAATCAATGTGCGCATCTACAAATGGTACCATGTCCACTTACAAGTCGTTGCAGGTTGGCCGACGCCAACTTCGGCAGTGTAGGTGACACCGTTGTTGGTGATGTATGTCGATGGACGCGCTGCGCTTGCTGAGTCAGCCGGCATGTTTCATGGCCTGGGCACGCGCTTGGTCCTTCTCAGCGAGGTTGCTGATGCCACGTCCATTGACCTTGGTTGCAAAACGAAGGGTAGCCTTGTCGCTACGGCGATTGAGAGGGCTCGCCTCCACGACGGACAGCGTAATGAGTATCAACGACAGAATTGCTTTGGAAGCAAACATAGTAGCACGCCGAAAGGGAAGTTGACCCCAAATTTTTAAGCTTTTATGTTGTTAGAAATGTAGGGGGCGTGTGATACGCGTTTTCTGCCCTCTTTTTTTTTCTCGCTCGGCCTGAATTCACCTTTGCTACTGACTGGAATCAAAGAAGAAAAAAAGATCGTTATTCGAATGACTTGGTGGCCGAAATTAGGCAACTCACTGTGATGATGTCATCCGAGTGGTTTGAGGTGTTTCCGCATGAACATTGCGAGGTCCTCGAGGCACGACCGGATCGCGTATATTCATAGGAATTACCAAGGACGATGGGTCAAAAGACACGGACCATTGTTCGACATGATCCTATGATGGATGATCCGGCTGCCCTCGTCCTTGTTAATTAGGCCAAATCTAGCTGTGGAGCTGCATGAAGCATTTGATCGCTTGGACCGTGTGTTTGACGGATCAGACGGCATCATATAGCGGCGATAAATACAAGCCCATCCTGTGAAAGTGTGGCTGCAGCGGCGCGCAGAGACGTGGGCCATGCGGTATGCAGGTATGTTTCGACACGCATGGCGTAACACACATAATGCGTACCCTGGTTTAAACGAGCGTTACGGGACAAGATGCGTGCCAAGGCCTGTTCCCAGGCAAAGTAGAAGGCATTTCAAACTCCGGCTGCCTCCTATTTCGGAATAGAAAGTTCTTTTGCGGCGTCACGCCGGCCAGAGTGTGTTCCGCTAACGAGACAAAAGGTTTGACAGTTTGTTCTCCACCCTTTGCTTACATTTACGTGGGTGACACCCGCGTCGTGCAGTCTTGATCGTTCCGACAGCCGGCATGGAACAGCCGTGGACTTGCTTCGGAGCAAGTTGGACGTGAACGATTCTTTTCTTTGGAACGTTCCACTTTTCAGTCATTGGGACCTAATTGACATGAGCGCAGTCAATGCGGTAGCCCTCCTGTAGCACCAATCGGTGATGGGACACCAACGGGCCTACAGAAAGCGAGAAGGACGCGTGCAACCACCAGGAGCAACTCCCATTGCAACGCCCTCTGTCTCCGAGAAACCTTGTAGGTCATGTTGGGGTTTCATTCGAGCAGATGGTGACTAAGTGTGTAGCGACAATAAAGAAGTCGTCGACGGTGCTTGTTATTTTCACTCACAAGGTTGCTTCATAGCCATTGTTGCACTGACATTCCTGGATCCGCCATGAACCCTTACTCTTCTCTTTCAAATGACTTCACATTCACACCTCTAAGGCCGTCCTAGGAAAACACGTGCTAGAATAGAGGTCGAACCGCGCTCGAAGGCGAGAGTTATTAAATCTGACACCAATTTATAGTTATGCATACTGTACTCGCTACATTCCAACAACCCCATACTTTTTGTGTCATGATGTCTGTCACAATCCATCCCAATCGTATTTTATTTTTCATCTAATTGTGGGGTTTGTGTTCCAGCACCCATCTGTCTTAACGATATTGGTGTATCACCCGCATTCGATCAAGAGATGTCCATCGTGTAAGATCCACCATGTCGTTCCTTTCAGAAAGGATTCCTTCCTGATATTCCCTCAAAGTTCCTAGTGCTCCATCCCCGGTTACTCAATATCCCCCGTGAGCAGTGTGGGTAGGCCTACCTCACACACAACCTAGGATGGCAGGAAGGAGTGTGAGCATTCGGGGTCCCGAGTGAGAGAACGGCGAGGCTGGGAGTGATGGGGTATGCAATGAAAGGCGTGGGTCAGTGACCGGGATGCGAATGGAGCACTTGTTACGACCACTCGTCTGAAAACCGACATTTGTTGCTGTTGCTGTGCTTAGCCAGCCATCCCTCACAGGGTCACTTTTACACAGTCGACGTTGGACTAGCATAGATCGACCGACCAACTGGTTACTAGCACAATGAAAGGCTGACTTTCGGGTCTGTCCAAACAGCTGATCACAACTGCCCATTGCTTGGCGCGTATAACCAGGCACTTGGGATATGGTACATCAGAATGCGTGCCAGATGTCTCAGACCTAGATCATATACTTTCTGTGAAATGGAATATAAGCATTGCTGAAGCCAGGATCAACCATGGGTCCGAGGTTCGATTTCTGAACCAGATCGAATGTGCTCTCACTTTCCAATGCTTCCCCCACAGATACGAAAGCGGTCAACCTGTTCACAGGTATCAAAAACAACACAACCAAACCAAACACACAGTCTGACAATGTCCCTCCTTATGTTGTCCATTGAAACACTCACCCCAATTAGCCCCTACAGTGACAACCGAGATGTAAAGGTACGGTGGTAAAGCCATGATGAGAACACAGACAGTATCCTACATGGGGTGGATGCAAGATTTCAATTGTTGGTCGAAGTGGTGTAATCCGTGGTAGCAAAGCCGATCTGTCCATTTGCAGCATCAAACACGCTATAGAAGCGCTCACTAGAACAAAAAAGGGTGAGGAGATACGTGTACATGTACTAAGCATCCAGGACGAGCAGAACAAGAAACTGAAAACGTACAGGAAAGTATACCCATTGACGAAGTCATTCCCAGATCCAGATGGGTTACCGGAGTCGGCGACGACGAGATAGATCGAATTGGGATCACCGCCGATAGCAGTGTTGAGCGAGCGGGGCCAGATCTGTGCATTCGGCGAGAGGTCGTAGGACATGCCTCCGATGTTAAAAGACAGCGTCTTCAGGTTGGCATACTGGGCAGGGGTGATGGTGAGCATGCCGGTAGTAGAGCCCATGACTCCGCCCGTTGCAGACTGATATTTTTGAAATGCATCTGCAAGTGCCGTCGTGAGGAGCGGGACGTAGATGACAGTGGAGCACTCACCAGAGGCAATAAAAATGTATGTAGTGCCAGTATCGACAATACCAGCGGTCGTCTCCAGGATAGTAGTTCCTCCATAAGAGATTGATTGGTCAATACCCCAATAGAGTAATGCAGGGAAGGTCGTCGTAAGCGGAACATAGTTCACCGAGCTGGTGGTCACAGAGTCGTCATAACCACCAAAGGTGAGTGTTCCAGAACTAGACTCAGAAGCTGGGATGAAGTAAACACCGAGCACCTCCTCGGGAATCGTTTCCTGGGAGTAAAGGTTGTCCATTACGGTGGGGACTGTGTCCGTATTGCTGACCGTACCATAAGTCAGGTCGACAGGACCTACCCCTAAAACACCATCAAGGCCATTGATATTGGAGGCAGAGCTGGCAACTCCAATTGACTGGTCTTTGATAACCAAGTTGGGGGCAAGAGTAACGGTATCGATCCACTCTTCTCCAGTCATGTTTCCCTTTTTATATCCCAATGTCTATTTGGACGATGAGGTCTGCCAGTGAAGCAAATAGCCTGAGGACATTGAAGACGTACAATAGTGTTTCCGGTGTCTTGACTGGTGCTAGTCTTGACGTATGGTTTGTTACCCCCGATCCAAGTGTTGGAGCTTCCGGTATCGATCAAGAGCATGTCTATAGTCAATTAACTCACGTTCTCGGATGGACGATCAGTCCACATACATTCTGTTGGTGGACTGCCAACGCCCACTTGAGCAATGTAATTCACGCCGGCGTTCGAGATGTCTACATTAACAGGCGAGCTACGTTTGCTGTGATGGCCAGCACTTCTGAGAGCCTGGGCACGAGCGCGGTCCTTCTCGACAAGATTCAGCGGGCCATCTGTATTGATTCTCGTGACAAAATCAAGGGCAGCCTTGCCCGTGCGACGACTGAGGGGGCTCGCATCCACGAGAACTAGACCGATGAGGATGAATGACAGGAGAGGTTTCAAAGTGAACATGGTAGTCGATCGACCGTGCTGAGAATTCACGTCGAGTATGGGCTCTTAAATATTGCGAGCTCTATATAATGAAGTACTATTGTACGACCACTATCGATGACATAGTTGGCTAAGGGGGTGTGTCAATTATTATGTTAAGGCATGAGCTATGGCTCACCTGGACCCTTGACACTTTACCATACAATATGTGGCATATGGTCTTGAATGGGATGGAGAACTTGATCGAAGGTTCGAAGCTCAAACAGTGACTCAATGATGAATTATTGTCATGGTCACTTAGCGTCAAAAACTTCGTATGACACTAAGCAACCATGACAGTAATTCATCATTGAGTCACTATTCCAGCTTCGAACTCTTCGGCCGGCCGGCCTCAGTGAGTCCTAAAGTGGCCCCAACTGGTCCAGGGCACTTAGTAGCACTCAGTAGCACTTGGTCAACACAACTGATTTCCTGACCTGAGCGTTAAAAGTATGCTCAGCCAGTGGATGGAGTCGATCCATATTGATAACCAACCCGAGACACTGTGCTGAAGTAGTTGTGTGTGACTTGGAGAGGGGTGGATATAGCACATGGATTGTGATGAATAGTACTACGTGCTCCAGAGTGCATGACTCAAATGAGGACATTCTGAATTCTGCCCCAACAACCTCATCCACTCCTCCTATTCATACCACCATATCCATGCACCATACTTCGATCTTTCCTTCTGATCACCCTCTAACCCCCTCTCGCATCGTCTCGATCATACACTCAGACTTGTCGCTCTTGTCCCGGAGCGAATCTGTGTCTTATCCTCGTCCATAGACTCAAGAGCCTCATCAGCGACGTCCCAAACTTACTTGCTTCAGAGCAAGTTGGACATGAATTATTTTTTTCTTTGGAACGTTCCACTTTTCAGTCATTGGGACCTAATTGACATGAGCGCAGTCAATGCGGTAGCCCTCCTGTAGCACCAATCGGTGATGGGACACCAACGGGCCTACAGAAAGCGAGAAGGACGCGTGCAACCACCAGGAGCAACTCCCATTGCAACGCGCTCTATCCCCGAGAAGCCTCGTACGTCATGTTGGGGTTTCATTCGGGCAGGTGGTGACTAAAGATGTAGCGACAATGAAGAAGTCGTTGATGGTGCTTGTTATTTTCACTCACAAGGTAGCTTCATAGCCAATGATTGTTGCACTGGCATTCCTGAATCTGCCATGAACCCTTGCTCTTCTCTTCCGAACGACTTCACATCCACACCTCTAAGGCCGTCCTAGGAAAACACGCGTTAGAAGGGAAGTCAAACCGCACTCGAAGGCGGGAGTTATTAAATCTGACACCAATTTATAGTTATGCATACTGTACTCGCTACATTCCAACAACCCCATACTTTTTGCGTCATGATGTCCGTCACAATCCATCCCAATCCATTTTATTTTTCATCTAATTGTGGAGTTTCTGTTCCAGCACCCACCTGTCTTAACGATATTGGCATATCACCTGCATTCAATCAAGAGATGTCCACCGTGTAAGATCCACCATGTCGTTCCTTTCAGAAAGGATTCCTTCCTCGGAGTTCTTAGTGCTCCATCCCCGGTTACTCAGTATCCCCCGTGAGTGGTGTGGGTAGGCCTACCTCACAACACAACCTAGGTTGGCAGGAAGGAGTGTGAGCATTCGGGGTCCCTAGTGAGAGAACGGCGAGGCTGGGAGTGGTGGGGCGTGCAATGAAAGGCGTGGGTCAGTGACCGGGGTGAGTGGATGCGAGTAGAGCACTTGTCACGGCCACTCGTCTGAAAACCGACATTTGTTGCTGTGCCTGTGCTTAGCCGTGTCCCACAAGAGTCACTTTTACACGGTCGACGTTGGACTGGCATAGATCGACCGGCCAACTGGGTACTAGCACAATGAAAGACCGACTTTCGGATTTGTTCAGACAGCTAATTACAACTGTCCGTTGCTTGGCACGTAGTCCAGACACTCATCATGATATGGTACATCAGAATGCGTCCCAGATGTCTCAGACCTAGATCATATACTTTCTGTGACATGGACTAAAGGCATTGCTGAAGCCGGGATCAACCATGGGTCCGAGGTTTGATTTCTTAACCAGATCGAATGTGTTCTCACTCTTCAACGCTCCCCCGACAGATACAAAAGCAGTCAACTTGTTCACAGATATCAAGTACAACATAAACAAACCAAACACACATTCTGACAACATCCCTCCATATATTGTCCATTGAAACACTCACCCCAATCAGCCCCTACAGTGACAACCAAGATATGTGAAGGTATAATTGTGCAGAGGATACAGACAGTATCCCACACAGGGTGGATGAAAGTTCTCAATTATTGGTCGAAGTGGTATAAGCCGTGGTAGCAAAGCCGATCCGTCCATTTGTAGTATCAAACACGCTATAGAATCGCTCACTAGAACAAAAGAGGATGGGGAGATATATGTGTATTAAGCATCCAGGATAAGCGGAACAAGAAACTGAAAACGTACAGGAAAGTATACCCATTAATGAAGTCATTCCCAGATCCAGATGGGCTACCGGAGTCGGCGACGATGAGATAGATCGAATTAGGATCACCGCCGATGAAAGAGTTGAGAGACCGGGGCCAGATCTGTGCATTGGGCGATAGGTTGTAGGATGTGCCTCCGATGTTAAAAGACAGCGTCTTCAGATTGGCGTACTGGGCGGGGGTGATGGCGAGCATCCTGGTAGTAGAGTCCATGACTCCGCCCGTCGCAGACTGATATTTTTGGAACGCATCTGCAAGTAACGTCGTGAGGAGCAGGATGTAGATGCCAGTGAAGCACTCGCCAGAGGCAATAAAAATGTATGTAGTGCCAGTATCGACAACTCCGGCTGTCATCTCCAGGATAGTAGTTCCTCCATAAGAGATTGATTGGTCAATGCCCCAACAGAGTGATGCAGGTAAGGTCGTCGTAAGCGGAACATACTCCACCGAGCTGGTGATCACAGAGTCGTCATAACCACCAAAAGTGAGTGTTCCGGAACTAGACTCAGAAGCTGGGATGAAGTAAACACCGAACACCTCCTCGGGAATCGTTCCCTGGGAGTAAAGGTTGTCCATAATGGTAGGAACTGTGACCGTATTGCTGACTGTAGCAAGAGTCAGGTCGATAGGACCCACCCCTAAAGTACCATCAAGGCCATTGGTACCAGAGGCAGAGCTGGCAACTCCAATTGACTGGTCTTTGATAACCAGGTCGGGGGCAAGGGTAACGGTATCGATCCACTCTTCTCCAGTCACATTTCCGATATTATAATACAATGTCTATTGAACCATGAGGAGGTCCGCCAGTGACGCAAATAGTCTAAAGACATTGAAGACGTACAAAGGTGTTTCCAGTGTCTTGACTGGTGCTAGTCTTGACGTATGGCTTGTTACCCCCGATCCAAGTGTTGGAGCTTCCGGTATCGATCAAGAGCGTGTCTATAGTAAATTAACTCACGTTCTCGGATGGACGATCAGTCCACATACATTCTGTTGGTGGACTGCCAACGCCAACTTGAGCAATATAATTCACGCCGGCGTTCGTGATGTCTACATTAACAGGCGAGCTACGTTTGCTGTGATGGTCAACACTTCTGAGAGCCTGGGCACGAGTGCGGTCCTTCTCGACAAGGTTCAGCGGGCCATCTGTATTGATTCTCGTGACAAAATCAAGGGCAGCCTTGCCCGTGCGACGACTGAAGGGACTCGCGTCCACGAGAACTAGGCCGGTGAGGATAAATGACAGGAGAGGTTTCGAAGTGAACATGGTAGCCGATCGACCGTGCTAAGAATTCAAGTCGAGTATGGGTTCTTAAATATTGCAAGCTCTACATAATGCATGGGGTGCTATTGTACGACCACTATAGACGACATAGTTAGCTAAAGGAGTGTGTCAATCACTATGTTAAGGCATGAGCTATGACTCACCTGGACCCTTGACACTTTACCATATAGTATGTGGTCTTCAACCGAATGGAGAACTTGATCGAATGTTCGAAGCTGGAACAGTGACTCAATGATGAATTATTGCATGATTGCTTAGGTCCTGTTCGGTATGGTGCCAAGTTTCGGCTAGCTAGCTCGGCTGAGAGCTTTGGACTCCGCAACTCGGACAATGCCTCAAGACATGTATAAATTCACGACACGCTCTAGCACGGAGTGGTCTTGACACAAATTTGCAATGACGTAGGAGTTGGCCATATCACGGGTACCGAGGTGCTTATACGCTTACACTCTCCTATGATGCCACCGTGGCATCGTCCAAGTTGCGGAGTTCAAAGCTCTCAGTCAAGCTAGCTAGCCGAAACTTTGAACAGGACCTAACGGCCTGTTCACATTGCAAAGACTTGCAAAAACTTGGACTAAGCGAAGCTGCCTACTTCGGGTAGCATTGGTCACTCGTCACAAGGCCTGTAATTAGGCCGTGTTTTCGTTGGTGTTTCCTGTCTC
>JBBPKD010000824.1:0-14192 GCA_038089075.1 Singerocomus inundabilis
AGAGATACGAAATGTCCATGTGATCTGGTTAGGTACGAGCGATGGCAGCGCGTTTACCATGCGTGCACCAGTTGTGGATTGATCGGATCACGGTCCGAGCTGTGCGCGTGCTTGTTATTCCAACAATTCATACTAGTCCGTTGCATCGCACACGACTGAGAGTATATCTACTAGTTGCATGCTTGCACTTCAGATCAAGTACCTATTTCCATAGTTCCCCACTCGTGATGCTCCAGACGCTCGCTGCGCCGGTGTAGTTCCCTGTTGCAATTCCGGCCAAGTCTGGGCAAAGGTCGAGTGCACGCGCGGGAATTCCATGCCCCACCTTAACCACCATTTCAGTCAACTCTGCATTCCACACGCTTGCCCTGTTGGCAGTTTCACACGCTATCCATTTGCGATCCCCTGATACAGAAATGATACAAATGCTCATTCCTATTTGCTCCTTGACTTCTTGATCGTCCGTAGGTTGCCACTGCCGAATCCCCTCCCTAGTCTCGCCCAGAATATGCTTTCCGTCAGTATGAAACGCTATTGTCGACACCGCATCAGAGCGACCGGAGTCAAGGATTATTGCTGGATCAGACTCTGAATGGACTGTCAACTCTGCACAACCACTCCTCAGAGTTGGCGAGACGTACTAGTTTTCATCGACATCCTCACTGACAGCACACAATCGCTAGTTTTTGGACTTGAGCAATGAAAGCGGAAAGTATCTCTCGATGCGCAAAATCAACATGTTTTCTTATTTTGATTATAGTAACGGGTGCTTCGTGTCTTTGGTGCTTATCCCAGCGGTGACTCCGCTATGACCAGGGTAGCAATCAACATCAAAAAGGCCTTCCCTCAGTACCAAGTAAAGTTTTCCTATAATACGGGCAAATGTTTCTTTTAACTTGGTAACAGGACACAGTTCTTATCGAATTTACAGTGCGCATGAGACCACCCCATAATGGACGCGTGCAATTTGGAATTATCTCAAACAACGAGCACACGGAACGATGCTCCCTACGGTCGATGACATATTTCTTTCTTCCGGCACCACAAAATCTGTGCTGTTCCCTGTAAGTAACGCAAACTTCGTGTAGATGGACGAGCTGATGAGTGTATGGTGTACATCAACCACCGGTGACCTTCCGTGTAAGCCAAATAGGTGCACATCTATGAAATAGTGTACGCTAATTTTCTAGACTGTCTTACACGAGATGGGATACGAATGGGTGTCAGTTGAGTCACATTCACCCAGACTCGCACTCGCTGCTATAGTTGTCGGACGAGTGGTCGTCACAAGTGAACGTACGTGTCTCTCCGGGTACGAATGGTTGCGCTTGAGGCTACACCTTTCTTGTGCATGCCAGGAATGCCTTATGCTACCCCATGACCAGTTCCTGGCTTCAGTACGTGTTTTATTGTGTGACACGCATTCACGTGGTAGCCATAAAGACACCAGAAAATGATTCATACCATGGTTGGAAGCAGTTTCTGACTCGAGCGCACTTGTGCGTTGATATGTCGCAGAGGATGGGCACAGTTCTTGTACTGGTGGGCCTCTACTTCAGCCGAGGGTCGACCACCATCTATCCTCGAGGGTCCCTTATAATCTTCATCGACGACATCCTTACCGATAGTACAGTTGTTGGTTCCATACGGGGAAGATCAGGTGTGTCAGTTATAAAGTTGTTTCGCCAACACATCTCCCTCACCTATAGGTATCAGGCCTGTCTCTTCGGTGATCACTCTTTCTCTGTTCACAGCCAGGCTTACCCGCAGAACACGAATCGCGATGAGTATACCGCGCACATAAGACCACTCCATCAGACGCTAGAATAAAATACGTGCGCATATCAAAACATTCTGAAACAGCAAGTGTGTGATATGAGACTTGCTGTGATCCATGAATACACTCCATTTCCATATCATATGATCTATGCTGTGTCCCCTTATTGGCGCAAATGGGTGCGGCTGGCAGGCTGGTGAGCGTATGATCCGCATCATGATCGCGCCCACTTACGATCTGCTGTGGAAGAGCGGGAAGAAATTTGTTTGCACAAGATAGGTCAACGGGATAAAAACGCCGCAATGTAGACTAGTGGTTTGATGGCTCTGAGTGTGTACTCAGACCCTCCGATTTGATGATCACAAAGAAAAAAAAGATGAGGGCAAGAAGGGCAATGGCGAATGCAAGGCGGAAGAGAACCCTGTCCCGTCAACTTTCAGCTTTCCAATCGATCATCAGTCCACTCAGATGAGGTAGGGTCAACCAACAATTTTTCTAGCCAGAGCCCGCTGTCACGGTAATATCGTTTCTCCATCTCACGTTTAAATCGCTGGAGACAAATTTATTCTTCTTTCGTACCATACTAGGCCCTACCCAAAACTCGGGACTTACTTCGTATGATGAGCCCAAGTCACAAACAAAATCAACTCCGGATGTACATGCTGTCGAGAATCAAACCTCTCCCTGAAATCTCTTCAGTTCCGAGCTAACACGGCTTTCAAAACGCCTTCAACACGTTCCTGAATATCGATAAAGCGACTGAGCAACCATGCGACATCAGTGAAGAGGCGCGCTCACTAAATCAACTACTTTCTTCACGCTCTCCTTCTCCCACAACGCTTTCTTGTACCTCCTCAACCTGTCAAATTTGGGGCTCGCCAGGATCTCCTCGAGCCTCTTGCTTGTGCCGTGCTCGGACTTGCCGAAACCCGTCTTAATGCTTAGTCCCAAAGATGCCAGCAGTGGTACGATAGCACAGTCCGCGTTTGTGAAATTCCTCCCAGGTGCATATTCCCTCTTGTTGGTCACATCTGTATCCAGGAGCAATTTCCGGACTTTCTCCAGACCTCGGATGAGCTTTTCGGAGCCCTCTGGGATCCCATGGTTTGTTCTTGATGCAGGTGTCTCCAAGTAGCGCACGACGGCCTCGATTAAGAACCGCACACGGGCACGTGTGATCGGGTTAGATGCGAGGGGGAGGGGGGTGGAGCTTAGGAAGATGTCAGCAAGGAACTCGAGGATGATGAGGGCTTGTGTGATCCTGGGAGAGAGTGGGGCAGGCTCTTCAAGTGGTACGTTTGGATCCCCATGGGAAATCGCATGAATCTACCCCAGTACAGGACACGTTAGCAGTGCATACACGATGCAGGTGATGGGGAGGGCTTTGTCACACTCACCTTCCCAGTCAGCGGGTTTGCCTGTGTGAACCGTGTTGGTTTGTTGTGAGCGTCGAAGCCATGTGCCGTGTACATCGCGCCAGCTTCCAGTAAGGCGATCGCAACCTTGAAATGCAACACATTTGATATGATCAATAGACACATCTATTACGACGAATAAATATACCCTGTGGCAGAAAGGCGATATCTAGTACCATGGACCGTATGATCAACGTTTGTTCACTCGAAAATGCTACGTTTCAACACCTCACCTTGAGTGCATCGGGATGGTGAGTGGTTTGCATGTTGACCGGGACTTGAATTGCTTTGTGGTGATCGCGGAGGACTTGAGGAGCAAAAGGCAAACGTACAAGACTTTATAAAGTTGAATCCAAGGACGAGGCAGTTGAGTCGGTCGACGCCGCAACATCGCCTCTTCATCACCATACCTGTGGAAACGAAGATGCCAGAATTCACCTGTATCAACCGCCCACTTCGCCTTCTCCCATCCGAGTATCTGACTCATCTTGATATTTCAGACAGGATTAGAGATAAAAAAGGATGGGTACTATCCATAGATGGCAATTGATAGCAATGGGGCAGGACGGTTGTCATACCATTGTCTCAGGAAGACTCTGCCAAGGTTCTAGCATGAGAAGATAATTTACTAACGCGACTGCAAAAAGGCATTTATACTCCTATGTAAGACGCGCAGTAGGCACGCATCTATCCTACACACACACAATCCTGAGATTTGATATTCGGATGCTTGAGCTATACGCCTCCCTGATGATTGAGCACTTACAGATCAGAAAAAAAGACGTTCCTAATATGCCTTCTATGTCAACTGTCACGAGCTGCAGTTCGTGGGACAGTGAACTTGCCAATGGGTATGCACACGTTGTTTCTATGGGTATCTGGCGCTCAGGGTACAGCATCGTCGACGGACATTCTGGAGGTGGTGGGTATGTATCCCAATCATGAGCAGGCCATACACGACCGATCATCGATCCTGTGGTGGACAGCACGCGACACCCACATGCTGTGACCCAATGATTGCTAGAATTGGCGTACTTTAGAACCCAGATTCAATTTCACTTAGCAGAGCGGCATGGACTCATGGCAGGCGATGCTACAGCGTCTGCATACTGACTTACTCCCGCTCCTTATCTTGGGTGTTGGTCTGTTCCCCGGACAGCATCGACACCCCCTCGTCCGATACATGACCCTACAGCAAGCAGATGTGCCATGTCGGGCTTAAAAAGAAGGTCGAAGTTATGCTCACGTCATCTCATGTCTCAAATCCTTCTTGTACTGCGGCCGTCGTCCGCCCGGTATGGCTGGTCAGTTCAGCACGGACCAAACTTACTCATCATTTCAGAGACACAGGCGAGGGCTTACTGTCCAAGGCGCACGAGACCACTCAGTCCCTTGTTGTGCATGACGACCGGGTGAATCAACATGGGTGAGATTAGGGGTGTCCGTGAGGTTTCAGCTCGAATCGTCTGACTCGCTGGAACGATCATGTTGGTGATTTACTCACAGAGATACAGGCCACGCCTGGAAGTGGCGTAGATAGTTGTGTGCTAGCAAGCCGGGGAGTATACGATCCGCATTATGCACAGATCCAATTGCGGCCTGTCGTGCAGTAATGGGAGGATTGATAATCCGGAAGAATGGTTCACACAGCGGGTTATAGGTTAAAAAGAATTCGAACATTGTAGCGCATACAGGATCTCGATGGTATCAACGACACCGAGTCCGTGCTCCGACCTTCTGGATCTGATGATTACAAGGAGAAGAACGACGGGAATGAGAACGAAGACGGAGGTAAGTCCGATGAAAGTCCCCTTCTGTTGACTTTCGGCATGCCCATGGACCCGTCATCCCTTAAGCCTTGGGTGTCGCGTCAATGTATATGCAGATCAGAACCTCCCTTGATGTGATGCCTTGTGAACCACATGTCATTTGATAAACTCTCTCACACTCAGGATGCCAGAAGTAGAGTCTACTTCTTTAGAACATGTCCTGTCAAGAATCCAATCTAACTATGAGTTCTCTTCATTTCAGAACTTTTGATATACGCCCAACGTGCTCCTGAATGTCAAACAAGTGAGCAAGACACTACACAAAAATATCAGCGGAGAGGTGGGCTCACAAAATCAATCACTTTCTTCACGCTCTCCCTCTCCCACAACGCCTTCCTGTACCTCCTCAACCTATCAAACTCGGGTCCCGCCAGGATCTCCTCAAGCTTCTTTCCTGTCTCAGGCCCAGACTTACCGAAACCCGTCTTAGGGCTCATTTCCAAGGCCGCCAAAAAAGGCGCGATCACGCAGTCCGCGTTTGTGAAATTTCTTCCGAAAGCATATTCTCCTCCGTCGGTCGCATCTGGATCTGGGAGCATTCCCTGGATTTTCTCCAGTCCTTGAACGAGCTTCTCGAAGCCCACTGGGACTCCACGGTATACTTCGAGAGCAGCCGACTCTACATAGCGCACGATGGTGTCGATGAGGAACCGCACGCGGGCACGTGTGATCGGATCGGATGCGGGCGGGAGGAGATTGGAATTTGGGAAGAGATCGGCAAGGAACTCGAGAATGACGAGGGATTCTGTGATCTTGAATGAAAGTGGGGACGGCTCATCGGGTGGTACGTTCGGGCCTCCATAGGTGATCACAGGAACCTACCCCAGTGTAGGACGCTTTAGCGATGCGTCCACGATACAGGTGATCAGAGGGCTTTGTTACACTTACCTTCCCTGTCAGCGGGTTTGCTTGCGCAAACCATGCAGGTTTGTTGTAAATGTCGAAGCCATGTGCAGTGTACGTTGCACCAGCTTCCAGTAGAGCGATTTCGATCTTTAAGTGCAACGTAATTGATGTGATCAACCAACCTATCTAACGCGACAAATTAACATACCCTGTGGCAGAAAGGCGATACCTTGTACCATGTGCAGTCAGCATTGGTTCACTCGACAACGCTATGCTACAGCCCTCACCTGGCGTATATCGTGATAGTAGGTGATCTGTTCTGGCATGTTGACTGAGACCGGAGTACTTTGTGATTACGGAGGATTCGAGGGACAAAAAGCCAGCATACAAGGCCTTAAAAAGTCGAATCCAAGGATCGTCGCTATTGAATCAGTCGTTGCCACGTCAATGCCTGTTTATCACCATACCAGTAGAGATGAAGACGCAGGAATGCGTCTATTTCAGTTAGTTACGTCATCTGGACCCCACCCTACCCCAATTCGTGATAAACAACCGAGACACGTGAGTCATCTTGCTCTTGGTATGTAGGCAGGCTGAGCAGAGATAAAAAGGGGGATAGGTTTCGTCCAGTCAGCAATTGATGGCAACGGGGCTAGTAGGATGGTTTGTGATACAGTTCCGCCGTTTCGGGAAGATTCCGCCAGGTTCTATCATGAGAAGATGGCTTATGGATACGAGCGCAAAAGAAGTTTATCTTTACGTCCATGTGCGTAGTACATGGGCTTCAGGGCGACACGTATTGTGTGCGCGTCTACCTTTGTCCACGTATCCTGTGAGATTTGAAATTTGGACGCTCGACCGGTACGTACTGTTTTCCTGACCGAGAACTTGCTAGCAAAAATATGGTTAGCAGTTGCTACAATAAGTAGAAATTTGCTGCCAGGGAGCTCCTTACCATCACCATGGAACAGTTTTCCCACGCCAAAAGCATGAGTAGAACTAACACCACTCTCGTACCAACGGCCCTCCCTACACGAACCCAATAGAAAATCAACGAGTGACCCCCACCGAACACCCAGACCTATACGACCACCAACCATAAGGCTCACCCAAATGCCTTAACCAATCCGATACAGACCATACACATCCCCGAACCAAGTACCTCCCCCGATACTCAACAATGGACAGTAAATCCAGATACCCTTGACCTCCCCCGGGCTAAATACGCCGCTTGCTACACCCTCCCACCATCCCTGACCTACCAATGACGATGAAAAAATCCACGAAACAAACCATCCCAACGAAAACACCAGACTCCCCTGGTACGCATACCCAACATACATACCCATATCCTAATACAGCCTTGCATTACAGCCTCCCAGAAACGCCTTCGTAAAGCCGCCCTCCACAGTTCCAACCACTTCTCCCCCATCGCCCTCATGGACGAAGACAATGACATGTATAACCCATCGGACGCACCCATGGTGCCCAACTCCCCAACGAACCTCCAACCTATCACGTAGTCCCCTAAACGATCCCTGCGAGGATACCCCGAGTCCCATCCCCGCCATCCCGCCATCCCCCCTCCCCTCCCAAACCATAGTCACCAAACCCGTCAACCCGTCCCAACCTACGCTTAGCCCATCCCAGGATGACACTCCAACTCCCAGAGGCTCCTCACGCCTTACCGAGACGAATCCTCAACCTACCACACTCAGTGAAACCCCCACGATACCCTCTGAGGACAACAGCTTCCTGAGCGCCCACTTAGCGGTAGAAGCCGAAAACCACAAACGCCTCAAAAATAACTCCTCCATCATCAACCGTCAAGGCACTATCCCCCTCCACACCCCACGGCCAGTGTTTGGCTTCCCCATCACCTATCTCAACCATGCAACGCAACTGTTCGACAACATAGACTGCAGCTGCGTCATGACTTCCTGGACCCAAACTACTCGCAATGATCTTTGACTATAATACCAAGGACATCACCCCTGAATCCACCCAAATATCCATATCAGCAATGCGCCAAGTGGTCTCCAGTGTTGCTCATGATCTTCATGATGACCCCCAAACTCAGGCTAAGATTGCTCTCCCAGCCAAGACCGAGAAGTGGACACCAACTCGTCCTCTTTCCTCATCTATAATATCTCCCAAGCAACATACGGTGCTCTTTACCAGATGCGAGTCTGATCCACAATAACAATCACCTTCGAAGTCTGGCCTTTACACCCAACATTCCTGCACCACCTATTCCCCCTTGATGGCTTCATCACAACTGACGGAAGAAAGATTGTAAAAGTTGTCAAACGAACTTGGGAATTCCCGACCACCAATGTCGCCACTGCCAAAGTCCTTGCTATAGATCCTGCCTGCCCGAACATCACAACAAACCCACGGGAATACCATGAGTACGCCACCAAGATCTTTGACAAAATGCTTAGGTCCATCACTGTTAAATTCCTCGACATGAAAAAAGCAGGCAACATTCCCACCCCCCGCTTTAATATCTTTGCTAACCTCCCTAGTTCCCACCCACTCGTTTTGCATCATCTCAGCCAGACACTCGAGCAACTAGTCTACATCACCACTTGACAGCACTGGAATAGCGGGTCCTCTACACCAATGCCAAATCTGCAACTGCGCTACTCACCCTCAGAACCTCTGCCCCTTCCCGAAGATTGAGAGATGGCTAAGACCAAAGATCCACTACCTCACCAGAATGGAACAGCGAAAGGGCAACCAATGCGACAACACAACCTCACGCAAATAACCCCATGCATATTGGGAAGTGCTCATTATGATTTGTACTTTTCATTGAACGGCTCCAGTATCAATGGAACCAACCTGATCCTCGCTGTTCAGTGTATGTACCGCTTTTGGGCCTTGCGACACCTACCTTCCTCATCCGGGGAGCGGTCCACCAGGTCCAACTTGCTGTGGAACATCTTGTTGACCTCCCCGATCTCGCAGAAGCATACTAATGTGCAACGTTCAGTACTCAGAGATCAGGATAAAAAAGAAACCGCTCAAACGATATCCGAAGCAACCTTGGTACTCTCCACGGCACCCACCATGTCTATATGTATTCGTGTTTCAGCAAATGCGCCTGCACGCCGTGTGTTTGAACGAGGTGCTCACCTACTTTGGCAATTTCGGACCCTCCCCGAGGCTTAAGTTTGAGCATAGTCATAGTCCGTGATGCCGATAGTACCCAAGCCTGTCGCATCGTCAAAGGCGATGGGCTCGTGTTCGTCATGTACTTTCTCGCTGGTTGAAACTGGACGTTATGCCAAATAATGCCATGACCGAATATGAGACTCACTGACGAAGGCCTGGTGGAATCTGGACAGGCCCAGGAGAATAATTCGAATGAGACAGGTTAAAGGGAGTACTTTGGATGCAGCAACGTGCAAATGGATTGGTCGTATTGATAACTCTGAGTTTGAGTCCATATCCTAGCTCGCTGAATCCGACGGACATAGCGAGAACAACAACTAATACAAGGACAAAGACGAAGGCCAGGTCAAGGAGAGCCTCGTTCCATCGACGCTTAGCTTCCATATCGGTGATCAGTCCACCCACATCGTTTCAGGAGACGTAGGTAGATCACAACCCACTATGACATTAATGCCCCATACACCACATGTCATTCTAGATATACTTCATATACAACACCGGTCATGAACAAACTCGACTCCGGATAACATTCTAGAGTCCGACCCTGCCATGATTCCTCTTCATTTCTGGGCAAACACAACCTTCATTACGCCCTCAATACGCTCCTGGGTATCAAAGAAAGGAAAGTGAGTAACCACCTAAAAAGCATCAGCAGAGAGGCATGCTCACGAGATCAATCACTTTCTTCACGCTCTCTCTATCCCATAGCGCCTTCCTATACCTCCTCAGCCTGTCGAACTTGGGGCTTGCTAGGATTTCCTCGAGCTTCTTGCCTGTCTCAGGCCCTGATTTCCCAAGACCCGTCTTAGGGCTCAGTTCAAAGGACGCCAACAGGGGTACGATCGCACAGTCCGCGTTCGTGAAATCTCTTCCGATGGCGTATTCTCCCCCTCCAGCTGCATCCGGATCCGGGAGCAACGCCTGGACTTTCTCCAGCCCTTGAACGAGCTTCTCAAAAGCTTCTGGAATCCCGCGGAATACTTCGGACGCGGGTGTCTCTATATGGCGCACAACACTATCGATGAAGAACCGCACGCGGGCACGTGCGGTTGGGTCGGATGCAGGCGGGAGGAGAGTGGAATTCGGATAGAGATCAGCAAGGAACTCGAGGATGATGAGGGATTCTGTGATCTTGGTAGAGAGTGGGGATGGCTCTTCGGGTGGTACGTTTGGGCCTCCATAGGCAATGGTGGGAATCTACCCCAGTGTAGGTCTTAGCAGTGCGGCAACGACAGACAGTAGGAAACTTGTGTCAGACTCACCTTCCCAGTCAGTGGGTTGGCTTGCGCGAACCACGCTGGTTTGTTGTAAATGTCGAAGCCTTGTGCGGTGTATGTTGCATCGGCTTCCAATAGAGCAATTTCCACCTTCAAGTGCAATGTATTTATCGTGATCAGCAAGCCCATAGAGCACTATGAATCATGAATCAACATACCCTGTGGCAGAAAGGCGATATCTTGTATCATGCGCAATCAGTGTTGGTGTACCCGAAAATGCGACCCTCCAACACCTCACCTTAAGTTCGTCGTGATAGTAGGTGATTTGTTCTGGCATGTTGGGCCTTGAAGTGCTTTGTGTTTGCAAACAATCTCAGTACACAGGGCCTTATAAGGCCGGGTCCAAGGACGTTGTTGAATCAGTCGTTGCCACGACAGTGCCTGTTTATCAGCATACTGGCGGAAAGGAATATGCTAGAATGTGTCCGTTTCAACCGTTTACGTCACCTGGGCCTTACCGTGCCCCGGTCTATGATGAATAATTGAAATATTTGAGTCATCATGCTCTTGGTATTCGGGCAATGGTAGAGATAAATAAAGGGGATGAGTATCGTCCAGTCAGTAATTGATGGCAGCCGGGTAGGACAGTTTGTCATACAGCTCCGCCGTCTCAGGAGGATTCCGCCAAGGTTCTATCATGGGAAGACGGCTTATAAATACGAGCGCAAAAGACGTTTACAACGCCCATGTAGTACGTGTGCCCCAGGACGACGCGTACTGTGTGCGCGTCCATTCTGTACACGCCCTCTGTGGAATTTGAAATTGGGACGCTTGATGCCTTCTTTGTTCATGCATGTCGTAGTACACGTTCTATTCGATGATACCTGCATGATGCTGGTCCCGGTCGGCCGTCACGAGCCTTGCAGACTGTGGGCTTGCCAGCGGGTATGTGTGGTGTTTCGGCGGATGTGGACTGCCAGTGGCGCTCTCTGCAGCGTCTGCAGCGTCGATAGACGTCCCAGAGGTGATTGCCACCGGTAATGACATATTCCAACCCAAAGTAGTTCCTGACCTGCCTTCGGCATACTGTATGACGACGCTGTAGTGGCATGCTGTGCTGCCATTCATTCACGTCGGAATTACCCGATGCACTCTCAGTTGAATGAGTCTCGCAGATACTTACTACTCCTCCTTGTCATGGATGTTGGCCTGTTGGCCGGACAATGTCGACGCCCCCTCCTTCCAGTGCATGTAGGGCAAAAAAAAAGGTCAGTCCTTGAAGACGCTGCATTCATCTCGATCTCAGATTTGGCAGAGGATAGCTGCTTGGCTCCACACGAAACTGACTCCTCTCTTTCATGGTGCATACATGCTGCTTGTCTCTGTACCTGTGGAGGGGCCTTCTCACCGTTGTTACAAGCAATAAATGCAAGCGGAGGTTCAGCATGCGCATGAACATTTAGTACGCCACTGGAGATGACGATCTGCCTAGAGCGCACGAATGAGATTGGTTGTTGCCCTTCGCCCAGAGGTACAGACGCGTTGGTATTGTCCTACACATTGCGTTTCTGAGTTGCATCAGAGTATTCTCACCTCTCGTTTTGAACTCTACAGTTGCTGGTGGACAATCAATATAGCGGGTCGACCAGGCTTGATACGATTCGTCTATGCAATCTAAGTACCTAGCTCTAAATTAAGACTGACGACTCAATACCGTCAAGTTTGCATAGAGTCCGGTGTGACTATTGAGGATGAGCATCTACTCGAAACTACCTGGCAAGCCACAGAAGGTGGCGATGCGCTCACCATCTACTGGTGGAGAGAACTACGAAGTCCCGGTGGTAAATCTAGCCGAGTCTGGGGAGATGTTAACTACACGCACATTCCTTCCATCCTCCACCTCGACAACCTTTTCATTCAATTCTGCATTCCACACGCTCGCCCCCTCACCAGCTCCACTTGTGGGTCCTTAATACACAAATTTCTTGCACGTACATTCTCGTCTGCTCTTTGACTTGTTGATCATCTGCAAGTTGCAATTGGTGAATTTCATGAGTCCCGCTTAAAAGGTGCTTTCCGTCAGGATGGAAAATGACTGCATGTACCCTATCAGAGTAGTGAGTGTCAAGAGCTGCTACTGGGTCTGACTAGATTGTCATCATTGCATATTTATTTGTCAAAGGCAAGACGTACTACTATTCACCGACAACCTCCTCAATAGTTCAGTCGTTGACTGGTGTGTTTATTTACTCATGGTGCCCAAGGTTGATTAATTTGCTAAGATGTTTTCTCCCATTTTATATGCCCCTATTGGCCGCTTTAGGAAAATTAAATAAGGAACTACTATACAGTAGATTAGATAACCTTATCTCACACCTGTATATGTGAGCTTCTAGCTCCACATTAATATACAGAGACAAATAGAGTGTTTCACCTGGTAAGCCCAGAGGTTCCTCCTCTGTGGGTGCCCTAGTGGCTGCCCCCACCTCGGTTCAACAACAGGCCTCGCTCGGCGCTTATTTAAGTCCATGCTCAGATCCCAGCTAGATGACATCGCTACGAGCACCAGGCAAGTTATCAACATTGGCGACACCTTCCCTCGTCACCAAGGGTGGTTATACCCCCTGAGACTACTGAGCCTCCGTCTTGTCTCGGTTGCAGAACAAAGTTTTCATCGCGTGTACAGTGCGCATAAGACCACTTCGTTGCCTACCGGCACAAAACACGCATGCATTCTAGAACATTCTCGTACAGCAAGTGCATGGTATGGAACCTCCCGTGACTGATCATTACACACCTTTTTTACAGCATAGAGTCCATGCTGTGCCCTACAAGTGGCCGTGTATTGGCTGGTGAGTCAATGAGCGCACGATCTACCATACAGGAACGGGAAACATTCATGACTTAGTAGAGTTGATTGTATGAAATAGATTAAAAGGATGTGAATACCATAGTACAGACTAGTGGTGTTGGTGACTCCAAACCTGTGCTCCAACCTTCTGGATCCGATCTCAAAGAGAAACAGCACGGATGATAAAGGCAAGGTAGAAGAAAGGCTCCTCTGGTAGATTTTCAGAGCTTGCCATGGTATTGATTCCCCATGGGTCTCATAAGCTCTCTCATGCTAAGGTCACTAGAGGCAAAAAAATTATTTCTTTGTTCGTACCATACTTGCCCTACCCAGACTGAGGATTTACTTCGTATGGTGAACACAAGCCACGTGCAAACTCAAATCTGGAACATATGCCGTCGAGAATCCAACCTAGCCTTGAGATCTGTTCCGAGCATTTAATACACTCTCCATGTGCTCCTGAATGTTAAAAGAGCGAGTGAGCAACCCATGAAAGACATCAGCACAGAAGCACACTCACGAGATCAATTACTTTCTTCACGCTCTCCCTCTCAAACAACACATTCTTATACCTCCTCAGCCTGTCAAACTTGGGCCCCGCCAGGATCTCCTCGAGCTTTTTGCCTACCTCGGGCCCAGACTTGCCTAGACCCGTCTTGGGGCTCAGTTCTATGTACGACAAAAGGGACACAGCCACGCAGTCCGCATTCGTGAAATTCCTTCCAATGGCATATTCTCCCCCGTTCGTCGCATCTGGATCTGGAAGCAATCCCTGGAGTTTCTCCAGCCCTTGAACAAGCTTCTCGAAACCCTCTGAGATCCCATTGCCTATTTCGAAAATAGCTGACTCTACGTAGCGCACGAAGGCGTCGATGAAGAAACGCACGCGAGCACGCGCGATCGGGTCAGATGCGGGCGGGAGGAGGGTGGACTCCGGAAACAGGTCAGCGAGGAACTCGAGGATGACGAGCGACTCCGTGATCTTGGTAGAGAGCGCGGACGGCTCTTCGGGTGATACGTTTGGACCTCCACAAGCAATCACAGGAACCTACCACAGTATAGGATGCCTTAGCAGTC
>JBBPKD010000825.1:0-14188 GCA_038089075.1 Singerocomus inundabilis
CCCACACCACCCACACCGCCAACTCTACCGCCGCCACCGCCCCCACCACCATCATAGAACCCCAGTACACCCTGATACCCTAGACGGGGC
This sequence comes from Singerocomus inundabilis, assembly GCA_038089075.1. NCBI lineage: Eukaryota > Fungi > Basidiomycota > Agaricomycetes > Boletales > Boletaceae > Singerocomus > Singerocomus inundabilis. The sequence continues at coordinate 91 of JBBPKD010000825.1, forward strand.
GGCACCAACACCGATCCCCGCGCCACCGGAATATCCACCTTCAAATGCGTCTCGTCCACGTCTGGACGGGACTTGCGCAGCTCAGCCAGGGCACGTTTCGCCGCTTCAGATACCTATGCCAAAGGTGGGCATTGGCGCACCGGTTCGCTCGCGAGAAACGACGCACCTCTTCGGCATGGCGTTGCTCGACTGGGTCCCAGAGATTACATTTCGACTTGTCTACCTTGCTAGAATTGGGAGGCGGCTAACGAGACATGTACGACCCATCAGTCGGGCCGCAACCATCAAACAAGGGGACACATGGACGCGTCGAGATGGACAACCATCACCTACATTCGAAAAATGATCATATCCACCAATGACCTTGCGACAGATGTAGCACGACACGGTAAAACAATTCGGACAAGTCATCTTGTTACACTGTCGGATTGGCAAACGCACGCTCAGACGATGAGAACTGGGTCCAATGAACAAACTTGTCCACACTTACACCCATTTCCTTGATGAACGCTGGGCAATACGTCAGGACGATACGTGTACCACAAGAGGCAACGTACACTTTTGACATTTTGGACAATTACGCATGAGTGCCTGGGCTATCAAGGACGTCGGCGGCATGACAGGTCAAGGATGAACTAGACTTACTCATGGCCTCTTCAATGACATGCTGCGCATCGAGGCGTTTGTCCTCTTCCACTTCTGCACCCAGCGTAAAAACTTCCACCTGGCGGTACAGAACAAGTCAAACGCACCTTTGCAGGTCCTTGGAAGGTGATCCTGCAAGGCACCGATTCCAGATTAATCTCAACAACGCCACGTCGAGCATACAGAGCGAGGAAACCTACTCACTGGTTTCTTACACGTTCTACAAGTGATCGCACTGCATGTGGCATTTTCGCATCTAAAAAGTTTCTCCATCTCATTCTCAATGACACACTTGTACTCGCAAAACGGACATTCTTCGAGATTCTCCAAGCCAGCCGCCTCGATTTCTTTTCGCTGCTTGACGCGATAGTACAAATCGAGTAGTTTGGAAGAGAGGAATCGATCGAGTTCAGATTCAGGAAAAGGGAGCTTACAGCCTGATTGGTCCATGCAGACGATGTTCGGATTATGCTCGCCAAGCAGGTTAGACGCATACGATGTCATGCAGGACTTGCAGAAAAGATGCGCTTCAGGACACTGGATCATTTGGTCCTGTCGGTAAATCAGCCCTCATCTGATCAATCACGCGATCATGCACGAACAAAAGGATACTCGGAAAAACAGCATCCACATTCGATACCTTGACCATTGTCGTCGTGCGCTTTCTCGTCGACGGAAGCAGCCAAGGTTGCATCTTGTTCAGCGGCCAATTCGACCACTCTCTGCAATACCCATTCTCGTTCCTTGTCAAACTCTGGGTCTTGTCTTATCTTTCCCTTGCAGACATAGGAGTTGGTCAACTTGAGTTTGAAAGGAAGTGGATTTCTCTTGAGCTCTTCCGCAAGAAGTAGATATGCGGGCGCGTAGAATCGAGAGTAGAGTAGTCGTGAACGTACATGTGGTTTCGGAATCCGCGGAAAGTCCATCATGAGCTGTTCCTGAAAGACTCCGACTTGAGTAAGAAACCCCTGTCACGATGGCGCAAACCTGACCAGAGAACGCTCATAATACTGTGGATTGCAAATGTACACCCGATCTTTGCTCGTATAGTCCACCGTGGACTTGGGAGAGGCTCGAGGGTTAGGATCAGCGTCTGGTTCGACCTGCTTTTGTTTACCCTTTGGGTCTGCTCTTGGATAGGTCGGATTCTCAAAGAGGGCGTGTAACACAAACTCGACGACGTTGGCCGGCTGAGACAACATGAACTCTTCGATGAGCATCACAGCGTAGGTATGCTGAACGTCTGGGACGATTTCCAGTACACGAACAATGTATTCGTTTACGGGATCCACCGGGACAGGTACCTTGAAAAGAACTGGATCAGGAGGATCGAGCTGCGGATGCGCTGGCGCCGCGCTGGGAACATCCTGAGCGACAGGTTCCGACGGCAGACGAACCACCCGTTGCTCGTCGTCACCGCCCGGTAAGAACAGCGGTACACCCTCTCCCTGTCCTGCACGCTGTAACGGTCCGCATGCCGGCTGCGGGACATCGGCAAGCACCCCAAAAGCCGGTTTTCCAAACGTGATGGGGGTGTTGGACGTCCCTGCCGGTGTGGGGTGCGACTGTCCCTGCTGGCGACGGCTCTTTTTGGGTGAGTGGCGTGCAGGGTTGTCGTCGTCTGAGTCGGTGAGTTCGATGACCTCCATGATGGACGGCTCGCGTCCTCGTGTCAGACGCGGTCGCTTTTTGGATGGGCCAGGCTGGCGACTAACGCTGCGAGTGCGCATGGCCATGGAGGAGCTCGACGGCTCTGGGGAAGAGGGAATGTCGATCACCCGCATCAGCCCAGGTTGAAGAGGGGGTAGAGATAATATTTATTATTTTTCTAAAGCATGTTCTATTACATAATAACAAACCCTCCTAGTAGGGCTACTCAGCACCCGTACTCACCCACTCGACGCGCGCCATGCCCTACTTGCGTTCAGACTATGATCCACGCAGAGTCTGCCTGAATCCGTTTCCAGACCTCAACTTTAGCATTGGAAGGTACCGACGGACGATTGGCATCTATCTCGCAGGCGCTTTGGTGTGTCCTTTTTTTCGCCCGCTGCGGACCAGCTCATCCAGATCTCGACTAGTTTGCACTCGCCAATTGGACGTTTCTCGATGCCGCCATCCTCTCTGCACACGCCCACTCACCTTATAGCGAACCCCAGATTCCACCGCCAGTCCACGTCGAATTCGTAGACTGGGTTCCGGGGATATGTTCCCTCTTTGGCATGCTTATCATCAACTTCATCGACAAGGACAGGGTGAGGGGTGACGACTATGGCTCTCCAGAGGCCGTCTGGAGAGCAAGGCTATTCCTGTTTCTTGGCTTTGCCTTCATGGCGGGTGGCCTGGCAGGCAGTGTGGTGCGTCACATATAGGTCTCGTATCATGTCGGTTCCGAACCGAACCTTTTTTTTTCTTCTGTCACCAGTCTCTCCTCGTCCTCAAATACGTTCTCAACGACTACCCCGAACAATACACCTACTATGGATACGCCAACGTGTCCCAGAATGTCGCACTCATGCTGTCTGCCGTCGTCCTGTGGATCGCACAGAGCGCACAGGGCGAGTATGACTATAATCTGACGTTGTAGGCTCTAGGGTGCTGTAGCGCAGTTCGCGTCCAGATGTAGGGAGCACGATATCGTTGTATCGAATTGACTCGCGTCCTGTTGATCCTATTTACCGCTCGTACCCTACCCCTGCGACGGCGACTGTGACTGCGCCAAGCGATGAGAGTGCTCTCCAGTGTTGGCTCGCCACGACACGCTTGTGCCGGCGAAGTGAAACAGTGACTCACGCCTTGTTGGGATAACCCCTTTTTGCGTTCACCTTGTTCCACCCTCATTCAACCCGCGACTGAGGACGGGTTGCGAGGCAGTGAACCGGTCACGATAGAGACATGTTCGAATGCGACCTTGCCATGATGAGAATCGTCTCGTCGACCGCGCTACGAGCGAGGCATTTCTTTCATCCGTCCTGCCGCGTCGCGTCGGGGGGAAAAACCGATGCCAGTTTTCAGAGAGCCAGCCCTTTTTTTTCCACGCATATTGCGGACACAGTTGTGCGTCGAAGCGCGTTTCCCTCGACGCGTGCACACACACAGCCCGTATGATGATCATGCTCATGACGAGGGACGGTAGCTAGGTCAGCTTCCCTGACACCCGAGAGTGGTGATGGAGAGGACCTAGCGAGACCCAGGCTTGCCAGTGGGATCGCAACCGCGATACCGGCGAGACTGCCCTAAAGCCAGTGGGTAACACGTACGCACCCGTGGACCGCGATAAGCAAACGCTTATGAGGGGGCGTGTGAGCGGGCTCACCCAGGCCTAGACTTGGGTTAGAGGTGTCCCGTTTCCTCGAGGATGGGTCTAAATAAAAACCGGGACGAAATGTACACGTCGGCCGAGAGTAAAGTAATTTGTTATTAATGGCAGTGAGAGAAAGCCAGACTAACTTGAGGGAATGGGTGTGTCATCACGTGACTCTCATAAGGCAATAGATTAAACTACAATAGCGTGTGGGTTTACACATGCCTGCGCACTGTCTCATACCAAATGAGCATGAGGTTGAAGGAGACAACTCGGACAAACGTGCCCCTTCCTCTGCATCCATGCAAATATAGACATTCGACCTAGACAGTCCATAATGAAGGGCCACAAGGCAGGATGGCCCCACCAGAGTACAGTCTCGACCTCGAGTCTCCAACGCCCAAGGAAACACCATGCATGCAGGGATCGACATATTCTCGAAACGCACAACCACAATGAGGTATTTTGCACGACCACACACACGACTCGACAAAAGGGCCGTCGAGAATAGAAAAAGGCCATGTGACAGTATGGCCGTGAAGTGAAGCACTACCTCAACACCAACCCCAGAATCTTGGCCAATCTGTCGGAATCCCAAGAACCCAGATGCAAGCAAAGTCTTGGCGGGTTCGAGCTTTGCGTATGTTCTGGGCATTTTCTGCAGCCCTTTGCCAAGTGACTTGTCAATGCACTTGGTGCAGCCGCTACGCTTGGCACAATGGAAACCCTTGGAGGTGCCCGCGGTGCATATCAAGCATCCTGACGGTTCGGCCGGGCTTTGCAGACATACTCACGTAACGTGTGATCAAACACATGTGTCAGCGTATCACTTGGGGGCGGGGCATTGAGACGAGATGATTTTACTGTTCTAGACGCAGTTTCAGTGTTCATTCTCTGTTCCGGCGCCCACGGAGAACCCCGCTTTCTGTGGAGAAATTTAGGGTCAGTGTCTGTTCTATTAATTATCGAGGAAACGAGACGGCACCTGATGTGCTTGTCTATGCCATGTGTTGAACGACATCGAAAGCTTGCGGCAAAGTTCTTGGACCAAGCCCACAGTGGTACGAGATAGATTTACGAAACGAAATCGAAATTTGGCCTTGGCCAGCGAGGTTTGTATGTCTCTATCTTTGATCCCCGGCTCCCTCGTTTAGAACGTCGCAACGCACTAGAACATAGCGACGACTGCAATGCCACCCGGGGTTATCACTAACACAAAACCTGTACTGATCCCGATCTGTGATGAAGCTACAGTATTGCCAAGGCAGAGCAGCTCGCTCGATTAGCTCACGTTTTTCATTCAGTCAAGCCATGTGTCAGCCAAAGGGCCAAGAGTTCAGGTGGCGGTGTTCCGTCGTCCGGGCTCATTGCTACAACCCATAATTGTGCTCGTCGTTTGGATCACACTATAGCACCGCATTCTACGGCTGAAGAGGTATACGCTGAAGACAAGAGTTGCATCAGAAAAAAAAGAAACCAAGGCCAAGCTTTACCTTACATGTGCCGTAAGAAAAGATGGAGAAGAAGTGTCGGAAGCTGTCAATGGATGACGCAATGCTGTTCAATTTCATGACCACTTGGCTGCGTGCAAGGCCAAGACAAAAGTGTGAACAAGGTTTTCCCTTGTTGTCACATTGGCGTACTAGCCAAGGGGAGGCGAGTGAAGAGTAAACGCTCTAAGCGATATCCCTCCCGATGGCAAATGAACTATATAGAACGCTGTTCGAAGAGACGCTCACGCCCAGCGATGCGCTGATTGTGTGGGACGTAAGACACGAAGTGTGCCAAATGGAACCAAGCTTTACCCGCATGACAAGGCTTCTCGAAATTCACTGTTTGCCACGGGTGAGAAATGGGCCCACTCCAACAAAATGACTAGACGAACCTCGCCGATATGATCGCTCCTACGCGCCGCAACTCGGTATGTCCGGATAAACTCTGGCGGCATTTCGGGAGGGGGTTGAGAGTGATCTATCGCTTTTTTGGTTCACGCCCGAGCGGGAATTTGTCAAAAAGTCTATGTGTAATAGACTACCGCTGTTGACAGTGAAATGACTCAGACCCGGGAATATGTCGGACGTGTGACCGCTTAGGTCAGCCTTCGGCCGATGCGGCGGTGATGGTCAACCTCTGGTAACGATATGGTGAGAATGGAGGACATTAGTTGTCGTACTAGGATAAGCTGCTGGCTACCTGATCAAAGACAGCTGAAACGAGGGAGTGACCAATTCACCATGATGCGCAATGCGTGATGGGCGGTGGAGATCTGGCTCATCGCACTATGCATTTCCCCGACTTCCCAAGCGCTTGAATGGGGCGGATGCCAGTGAGTGCTTATGAAGATGCGCCCAGGCGAATGTGCCATTTGCCGCCACTCGCGTATGTGCGCCGCTGACGGGAGCATCCTGTCTATCTCTCACCCGACAGCGCCTCCTTGTGACGTGTATCTAGGAAAGCATACGATAGTGACTCTATGGCAGCGTGACGCCCTAGTGTTGCTAGGGTTCGTGGACCATGCGTACGCTTAACGGCTCCTCATGTATAAGCGTTGGCAGGTCCCCCGATCTGATGAAACAGTGTCCTGTCCGACGCGCTCATCAAGGTGGAGCACTTTCTACGCCCGAGCTCAGGCCTTCAAGCTCAGAGACGTTGAGCACCCACTCACGATTGTCTGCTGTGGTGCCAGATTCAAAGATCAAGTAGTGCAAGGGTCGAGACCTCCCACCTACCAATTCCCACTGGCCTCTAGTCTGACTCCCACCACTTTAGACTCCGCAATCAGATTTCCCAAATACATCACAGGGCATATGGTAAAACGGAGAAAACGTTAGTTCCCGTTCTTCTGGTGTGTATCTAACCCGAAATGGGCCCACGACCTTCCGACTGTCTCCGGTCATGTCTCGTTCCAACTCCCCGTATGTCGCCATATTCCCTCACCTGTAGTTAGATATACTGTATAGAGGCGTAGGAGGCCGATGCCAGAGTTTCAGGATGCTGGTGACCCAATGAGGATCCACGTCCGATATCGTGTGCACTGCTGCGCACTGTGCCAAACGTGTCCGGTGCCTTAACTTGCGGATGGGATCGAGGGTACATAGTTCCGGGGTTGGGAAAGTGTTGGCGGGTTCTGGTCGTGCTGTTCCATGTATGAGTAATCTATTTGCCCCATGATAAGCACCATATGGAGGGTCACTTCTTGCGCCCGCTTTGCTGTAGAACGTCCTAGACGATGTCGGGCGTTTGCGGGGTTGACAGCTTCATTGGTCCTTTTGAACTGCGCTCGGCTTCAGAGATCTTATTCACCGATGCTGTGGAAGTTGTTGTTTGAATACCATGCTAATCGTGTTGGGGACTGTTGATCACCGTAACGTGTGCGAATGTTGGTCATGGTGCTCAATGAACCCGTTCCCATCGCGTCCTCAGGGCGGAGCACTGCCCCCTCCCGATAGTAATAGTACGAGCCATGACATAACAATCGAACCGAAGAGCATCAGAGCATCCAGACGACATCATCAATGCGTCTTGAATAGATTCATGGTCGTCCCTAGTTCCAAGTTATAGTAACGAGGTTGCTTTGAATCGGGTCGAAAGGTCCGACAGCGCTAATTGGCAGGGACCTTCAAGTTGAAGGGCCAATAGCACTTTCTCGCGCCGGCACAAGATTCGTTCTCCGCACCAGTACGCTCGCTTCCACTGGCAGCACCCACGCGCCACGCGTCACTGAACTGACCCGTAGACATGCACCAGTTCTTATGATGATTTGTGACCAAGTGCCATGATCGCATTTGTGAAAACTCTCCAGAGACGAGGAACCGTCAGGAACACCAGTGGTTGCGGGATATGTGCGCTAGGATCGGTTGGCCAGGTTCTCCGTGCGGCCCTGCACTGGTGAAATCGGGATGGGGCGGGTGCCTCACTACGGTGGGGTGAGCAATAGAAGGTGTCGCGTAAGTATCTCCGTTATTGAAGAGTGCACCTGTGACGCAATACTACAAGGGGAAAAGACGAGCGGGTTGTCTTGATGTCCCTTCGTGAGGTGCTAACTTCACACATCCCGATGCTACGGGTTCGGCCGACATCAACATCATGTAACCAGCCGGCAAACCGCTCCGCCTAACGAGCTAATGAATGCTTCAGAAATCCGCCTGGCGCTAGCAGTGTCAATGCCACACCAAGTTGCGTGGTCACAGATAGACCTTGTCTTCCATATATTGCACCCTGTCGCATCCAATCGCTCAGCAAACGAGTGGTTTGGCCACAATTTCCATAGGGAGTAGTTACCAGTTGCGTGAGGTGAGGATACAATGCGTCCTCCAAGTGGTCTAGAGTGGTGCTAATTATAGCCTCGACATATCCCTCGGATCGCCCTTGAACGAATTTAGAGCATGGTGCAATGTCAGTAAACAGGCCAAATTGCTCTGTAGCACAGGTAGGAGACGGGCCCGTGCACATACTAGTAGCGGTAATGAATTAAGGGTGGGTGGAAATGGGGCTGTACGAGTTTCGGCTCGAGAGTTGGATGGCTGCAACTTGGGGTTCGATTACTCACGATGGCGGCTGTTGAATTCCATATGCTGCAGCTTCCTGTCTATCTTGAACGTTTGTAACGTGTGTACAAGGAAGAGCTTAGTGAATCATAAATAGATCTTCTATAGCGTCAATCTACTCTTCCTCAGCAAGGGCTCAAACAGCAAGTAAGAGAGAGGGGCAGTGCTAGCTAGCCGTTGTCGTGACGAGCAGGGCGGCGGCTTGAATAAGAGAGGCGCATTTGGCCCTCCCACCAGTGCTGACGGTCTCACTCATCGTTACTAACATCGTACGGCGAAAAGGACTCGGAGTTAAATAAATTGGTCTTGGGACGTTCGGCAAACGAGCGGGCCGACCGGCATCGGTGGCTAGTCTAATAGTATTTTCATCATGCGGTCTAAGCTCTTCATGCGGGCTACCTGGGACCGTGCGTTGGGATACTATCCATAGGACATGCGTCCATGCAGATCTTCTTTTGGACGGAAAAGGGGATTCAGGGACACTGGACGGAACCCCCAGGGCACTGTTCGTGCATACACGGAAATGGGTGCTCGACGACTGCGATACGCAGTAAACCCACCAGGCAAGACACGGGTGGAGAGCGGGGGGTTGAGCGCTGGATTCCTCACAAAGCAGTCAGGTATCTCAGCCAAGGTATGCACTCCAAAAAAAATCCACAAAATGTCATGGTAGCACCTATGGCTTGATGTATTGATCGAGAGACGCCTCTTCTTCTTTTCTTTGGTGGCCAGACTGGCTAGACACGACAGGCGTCAGAGACGTTCGGACGATACAGGGAACATGCGGAACAGGGATGGGGGGTGGGGCTCGGCAGACCGTGCCGGGGTTTTCAAGGTTCAATTCGGATTCCAACCGGGCATGTTGCATCAGGCGCAATGTTTGTAGATGTTTGTGATATCTAGATTTCGGGGCCCCAAATATAAAGTCCGTCCGCGACGCGGCTCGCATTCTCCCACTCCTTCGTTCACATTCTCCTTGTCGACGTGTCTTCTCCCCGCTGAAAAGAAAGCCGCGTCTCTATAGATCCTCTTTGTAGGGTTGTCCCTCTTCCTTTTCCACCTGTTCCCTCTTGACCCAAGCCATGTCGGAGCCAAATGTCGAAAAGGAGCCTGGTCCACAGGGCGAAGAGTCGCCCATTACCGACGCTCCTGCCGGCGCAAAGCGCAAAAGAGAGTACAAGGAGTTTGGACACGAGGAAGAGAAACCGACTCGTACGTATTTGCTGCTCTAGCAAGCGCTGAGTCCTGAACCCCATCGTATAGATGCAAATGTCGACATGTCTTTGGTTTGTCATATTTCAAATCTGCCACTCCTTTCCTGATTTGTCGTACCCGAAAGATTGAACTCAAAGCTGAAGATTTGTATGATAAAGAAAAGGTCGACCTGGAAACAATTGTTATCGAGGATGTCTTCAAACTCCTGCAGTGCGACGAGAATGGCTTGACGTCGGAGGAGTCTCACCGTCGTATCGAATTGTTTGGTCCAAACAAGCTCGAGCAGGAAGAGCAGAATGCGTTCCTTCAGGTATTGATGTTGCGTATATGCTCTTCGTTCGCGTTCTCAAGTTCGTATTCCACGTTAGTTCTTGAGTTTCATGTGGAATCCGTTGTCCTGGGTCATGGAGGGTGCTGCCCTTGTGGCGATTGTCCTTTCAAACGGTGGCGGTCAACCTCCAGACTGGGAGGACTTTCTCGGTATCATTCTCCTGTTATTCGTCAACTCCACGATTGGCTTCTACGAGGAACGCAATGCTGGTAACGCGGTCAAGGCACTCATGGATTCCCTTGCACCCAAGGCAAAGGTTAAGCGCAACGGTACCTGGTCTGAAATCGAATCTGCGAATCTCGTCCCTGGTGATATGATCTCATTCAAGATTGGTGATATTGTTCCTGCCGATTGTCGTCTTACGGAGGCCATCAACGTGTCTATTGACCAAGCTGCCCTTACTGGCGAATCGCTTCCTCAGAGCAAGAAGGTTGGCGATCAATGTTTCTCGTTCGTATTCTTGCTTTTTTTTCTAGTTTTGGTCGTCCGGTCTCACAGTCCATTGGCAGTGGGTCGACGTGCAAGCAGGGTGAAGCTGAGGGTGTTGTTATCTCCACTGGTGCCAACACCTTTTTCGGCCGTGCTGCTTCCCTCGTTGGACAGGATGACGATACTACAGGTCACTTGCAAAAGATTCTTGCCCAGATCGGTTCCTTCTGCTTGGTCTCCATTGGGATTTTCGTTGTTGCGGAGATCCTGGTTCTCTATGCCGGCTTCAGATATAGCTACCGTCGTGGTCTCAACAACATCCTCGTCCTCTTGATCGGTGGTATCCCGATCGCCATGCCCACTGTCTTGTCCGTTACTCTCGCTGTTGGTGCTCAGCAGCTTGCTAAACACAAAGCCATCGTCACGCGTATCACTGCCATTGAAGAATTGGCTGGTGTTACTATTCTTTGCTCTGATAAGACTGGCACACTTACCACCAACAAGCTTACCATCGACAGGGCTACCATCCGCACTTATGGACCCTTCTCTGCGGATGACGTTATGCTTCTTGCAGCTTATGCGTCTCGTACCGAAAATCAGGATGCGATTGACGCTTCAGTCGTATCTGCTCTCGGTGATTCCAGCCGTGCTCGTGCTGGTATTAAACTTTTAGACTTCAAGCCGTTCAACCCTGTCGATAAACGCACGGAAATTACCTATCTTGAAGAGTCATCCGGCAAGCTCAAGCGTGTTACGAAGGGTATGACTGGTATCATTATTGAGCTTTGTACTCGCAACAAGACTGAGGAAGTCGAGAACAAGCTCGAGGCGGATGTCGAGGAGTTTGCCACTCGTGGTCTTCGTGCCCTTGCTGTCGCTTACGAGGAGTTGGATGGTGACGATCCAGAGGCTGAAGGTAATGGCTTTGAGCTGATCGGTCTTCTCGCCATCTTTGATCCTCCTCGTGAGGACACGAAGCAGACCATCGATGACGCTATCGCCCTCGGTGTCAAAGTTAAGATGGTTACCGGTGATCAACTTGCTATCGCAAAGGAAACTGGTCGTCGTCTCGGTTTGGGTGACCATATGTACCCAGCTAGGGTCTTGAAGGATGGTCCTCCTCCTGGCGGCAAGCACTCGACTCTCGATGACATGATCTTGGATGCGGATGGTTTCGCCGGCGTCTTTCCTGAACACAAGTTCGAGATTGTCAAGCGTCTACAGGGCTTGGGTCACTTGTGTGCTATGACCGGTGACGGTGCCAACGATGCTCCAGCTCTTTCCCGTGCCAATGTCGGTATTGCTGTTGAAGGTGCCACCGATGCTGCCCGTGGCGCTGCTGACATCGTCTTGACTGAGCCTGGGCTGTCCACTATTGTGCATGCTATCCGTGGTTCGCGCATCATCTTCCAGCGTATGCGCAACTACTCCATTTATGCTTGTGCTGTGACCATCCGTATCGTTGTCTGCTTCGCTATCTTGGCCTTTGCATTCAAGTTCGACTTCCCTCCGTTCATGGTCCTGATCATCGCCTTGTTGAATGACGGTACCATTATGACGTTGTCCGTTGACCGCGTCTTGCCCTCGATGACACCAGATGCCTGGGACCTGGCTGAAATTTTCTCGTATGCCATTGCATACGGGTTGTACTTGACTGCTTCTACGTACGACAGTCGGTTTTTCTACCCATTACCTTACTGATGATGCCTTCAGCATTGCGCTCGTTGCTATTATACTGAAGACCTCGTTCTTTTACGACAAATTCGGTGTTACATTCAACGGGTCAATATATCCTTCGGGCGCCAACGACCCTCAACTTCATACTATCGTGTACTTGCAAGTTGCCATCATATCGCAGGCGCTAATCTTCGTTACACGTTCTCACGGCTTCTTCTTCATGGAGCGTCCTTCTATTGCCCTTATGGTCGCATTTGGCATTGCTCAACTTATATCCTCGATTATTGCCGCCTATGGCAATTGGGGCTTCACTGATATTAAGGGAATTTCCGGTGGTTGGATTGGTATTGTTTGGGTCTGGGTATGTGTCATTATATGGCTCTCCGTCGTATATTCATCGCGTTTGCAGAACATTGTCTGGTTCTCGCCCCTAGATTGGATCAAGTTTGCTATGAAGGCTACTATCATCAAGAAGATGCGTGAGCGCCATGACCGCAAGCTTGCAGAGGCAGCACTCACAGCATCTGAGGGTGGTATTCCCATTACGCGTACACAATCTCGTGCCGCTTCGATCCACGAGTCTATGTACTCGAACCGTGTCTCATTCATTCGTCGTGCAGTGCGCAAGGTCGGGTTTGGCCGCAAGGTTGCCATGAAGCCAGAGGAGTTGCAACGTTTCAGTAGCATCCAGGCTCAGAGAACGGGCGCCACATTGGCTCGCAATCCAAGTCGAACTGCTGTATAGACGACTCGTCTAGTCGGGGATGCAGATCGCTGTGGTATCTTCTTTGCTCTTCGCAGGCTCACGAGAGAAAAATTAAATGGAGCATCGAATATCCACTTGTAATCTAGAGTTCTATACTATTTCGTCTACCGCGCGCTTGTCTGACTGTCGTTTCCGCGATCTTTTTCCTTTGCTCTTTAATTCTTTTTCTCACGACAATGCAATAGTCCATATATACGCATCACGAATTTCTATCATTCTGCTAGCATATTTTGGCGGTGACTTGGTCGCTTGCCTTTCACGATCGTGCCAACGTGTCTCATTGTCCTTTGGACCCTGTTGGACTTGGACTGCTTGTTGAATCCATTGTCTACCCGTTATTCGACTTGGATTCATTGCAACGACCTGCACAATTGGCTTTTCTGGATATATGTAATAAATACCCCCCGTTTCGTTTCCTTTGGGGCGAGTGATTGGTGTCACATGCAAATGACCAGCAATGAGCAAAACGGAAACGTGGTTGGAAATAAGAGCACCGCGGGCCTGTGTTGGAGCCCTGGCACCATGCCAGGTTGTGCCTGGGAGAGGTGTGTCAATTGGTACGCATGCAATACTTGCTGGCTGCCATGCCATGCCATACGCCGTTTGGCGTGTCTGTCGTCAAAGAGGGCCGCGTTTTAAATTACCGTACGACGCACGGAAGCGGACGTTGTTGACATATTGATTGGCCCGGACAAAACGGTGGGTATAGCGGGACTGCAAAGACAAGGGCCCCTGTCCCGACGCAACCCAGTGTCTTGGGTTCGCTCGCGTTTTCTTCTCTTGGTTGACTGTGGTTGGTGAGGTCGTCCCAGGCCCGGCGAGCCGAATGGGTTGTACATGAGTTGGAGGGAAATTCAAAAGGAGGGGAGTGATAAGCAAGCGACGAATGAAGGACCCTTTGCGTTCATTACCGTGACAAGGGAGAAATGGATATGGGAAAGATTACCATAAAAGGCAGTTGTAGTGTTGGGCAAGCGTTCCTCGAGGCATCGGCATGGCAAGAAGGGGGACGACGAAAGGAGGGCAATTCTGCTGTGGATAAACCCGCAACGAGGACCCGGCCGAGTCGACACGCCCTGGAGGTGCCCTCATTCGTCAATATGACAAACCACTCCAAACAAGGGAAGGGCATGTCGGCAACACAGCAGGTAAAGGCGTGTCGTGCATTCTTCGCCCTTGTCTCC
>JBBPKD010000826.1:0-14187 GCA_038089075.1 Singerocomus inundabilis
CTTGATGTCACGATGGATGAGATTTCTAGTTCGCAAGAATTTCAAGGCTCGCGCTATTCAAAATGACATTACTCGTGTGAATGAAATGACGAAAGAAGAATTGTACCTAACTGACGCAGAAAGCTGCGCACGACGATTTCGTCAAGACCGCCCGACCTTGGATGGGGATAATACTGCAGAGCGGCTCCTGGAGCTGGGGAATACTCGAGGCCTTCGACACGACCGCGCTTCTTTATGTAGTTCGTGAGGTCACCACCTGCACAATATTCCATTATGAGGAATATGTTCCGTTCTGCACGCTGAGACAATGTATGAGCATGAGGCACGAAACTAACTATCTCGAATTTGCGGGAGACTGCCAGGCATAACCAGAGAGGTAACCACGCCTTTTCAGCCCATAGGGTAGTGGCTCCGCATATCTCCCAGAACATGGTACGAGCTAAGATGAAATGCCACATACCACGATGTCGATCAGCTTCGTGATATGGCGGTGGGATAATGACTTCAAGATTTCGATTTCACTTTGCAGATTATCCAGTAGCTTGGCTGTGAGGATATCTCTCCGGACAGATTTGATTGCGACTGTGTGGTGGGTTCCCTAATAGACGCCAACAGTATCTGAGTCGACAAGCCACAAGAAATAGTAGCGCGATGCACACCTCGTGGTACCCCTTGTACACAGTTGCAAAGCTTCCCTTGCCTATGTCGCTCACGATCACGTATGGACGAGCTTCGTCGTCCTCAGTCGCCCGTCTTGCGGTGGACTTGTCGGGGGGCATACTTGGTGGACGCCCTGTCGCAGGTGCTGCTTGCATGCAGAGGGTAGGTGTTGGTAGAAGAAGGAGAAAGAGTTGGAAGTGCTTCACGGCTCGGCTAGCTTTGCAGGGGTCGCTCCGAGGAAAGAGCCATCATACAGCCTCATTTCCATATTTGGAAACCTGTTTCTCTCAACCACGCTTGCTGACTAATACATGACTACGGGCCCGACATGAGTGGCATTGAAGACGCACCGCTCCCTGACGAACCCAGATTTGCGACTTGCTCATCAGGCACCAGGGAACACCATGTATTGTGTACACCCTGTGTCGCTCCCCATCCCAAAGGCTAACTGTACGATATATTACTTTGTCTCCTTCGCATTGTTACTGAGTCGACCTCTCGTGTCTTTCAACCGCCTGAATGACATCTAGCACTGAAATTCGAGAGCTATTACTCTCTCTCTTTATTACATATTGTTGGTGACTGTGTTTCTAAAATCAAAGGAAAAGCAAGGTCGGATGCGATTGACCGTCAAATTAAGAAGGAGTCAAGAAACTACGAAAAAGTTAACATGCTCTTGTTAGGTACACCCTTGCTAACGGGCATTATCATTAGTTTGCATTGACCTCTGTCATTCTTTTACCAAGGAACTGATCCAGAGATGCTCACGGTTGTAAAACAGATGAAGATTCAGCATGGCTTGACCAACGATGAACTGCTCCATTATCGTCTCACCATTTACCAAAATAGCCTCAACGCTGCAAAGGCGCTCGTTCGCGCCATCCGTTTTATGGGCATTGAATATGTTGACCCTATGAACCATGTACAATATGTTATCTTGTATTTCCACTCACTCTGACATTCTGACAGGTCAAAGCGGATCACATTCTTGATTACCAGATTCCAAGCATCCCTTCACTTGTGTTCTCCCGAGAAATTGCCGATGCCATACATCACTTGTGGCAGGATCCAGTCATGCCAAAGGTCATGGACCGCCGGAATGAATTCTGGCTTTGTAAGAATGCTGAATAGTTCGTCTACTCCCAAGCCTATCTTCCCTTGTGCTCATCTACTGTTTTGAGCTTCTTTAAGGAGGTCCTCAGAATTGGGTCTACTGGTTATATCCCCACTAAGGCTGATATCTTGCGGGCACAAGGTCACTTTTCACGAGTTGACGAGACTCGTTTCACCTTCGGCGCACTCCAGTACGTTTCTTGTCTGCACCCAACGTCATTCTGACACACCTGTCCCAGAGCGGCCATAATTGATGTTGGTAAACGACACTCACCCAGGAACTGGCAGCGTTATTTTGAGGACGTCACCTGCGTCCTCTTCTGTGTATCTTTAAGTGAATATGATCAAGTTGAGCATCACCAGGTTAGATGACCTGTCTTCTCTGGCCAATCACTGTTAATGACATCTATAGAGCCAATTGGATGCATCCATTGTAGTCTTCGAATCCGCTGTCAATTCCCCCTGGTTTAAACGTAGGAGTATGACATTAGTCTTCACCAATGTGGACGTCTTCGAGGACAAGTTATCAAAGGTGCAAGTCTCCACCATTTCACATTTTCATCTCATACCTTTGCTTTCGCTAGGTACCGCTGAAGAGATATCTCCCCCAGTATAGTGGTGGTGCAGATGTCAACGAAGCGCTTAAATACATACAAACTAGATTTATGCAAGTTAATCGAGCGAGGGTTCTGATATACTTGATGTTTGTTGTTACGTCTCCAGTACGTCTTTTAGTCTCACCTTGATTCCTTTAGCTACCACCGAGCCATAAATCCCACTCCTCCCCGATTGATCTTTGAAGCCATGAAGAAAATTATGTTGGAGAATGCCTGGAAGGACTTTCGAAGCGCGCCGACTCATTCTTCCGCAGTGCAACTATTGCGTCTGTACCGTGTGTTCTCGCATACGAGGCCCCGGAGAGAGCGTCTTCAGATGATATCCTAGCATGCTATGCATCTGATGTACTAATATTGTACTATCCCATGACACAACCTCAATTTGTAGCAGCAGCAATACTATTAGGATTCTAACTATCCTTTCAGATTCTCAACAGGGGGGATCTTGTGCTGAAATTCAATATGAACTCCCCAGTCATCATTCACTAGAAACCTACTAGCTAATAATTTGCAAGTCTGAATCATGTACTCAAAAGAGAGTAGTGATGGTATCAAGGTCACCTTCTGACTAACAAACCCCAAATACTACAATACTAATGTCCACCAACTCTCCACACATCATCACAAGAAGTGGTCTTTGGCTAGCTTGAAAAGCATGCCTGCAAATGTGTGTATTCAAGGCTCTACCAGTTCGAGTCCAACGTTTGACCGTCTCGCACTCAAGAGTTTCTTCCCTCGACAGATGGTGGTTGAGCAACTCGACCAGCAATGTTAGACAAGTGTACCCCTAAAGTCACAGGTTGGCCATCTTGGAATTGGCCCATCTCGACGTCTTGCTCTGATCCTGAAGTGGACAACATCTTTTCCTCGGAGTTCCCTGTGTCATCTACATTGTCATTCTTACTAAACAGTCGCATCAGGATGCCGCTCATGACGCCAAACGACACGAGAATGGCACATTCAACAGCGAGTGCTGAGACGGTGGCAGTTACTTTTGCACTGAAAATCTGTATCGCGAGAGCCACAGAGAAGAGGGCGATCCTACAACCACGTGAATAGAGAATCGCGACCATGTGTTCAAAATGACGTACGACCACACAAGGCAGGCAATCGGAAGACTGTGCGCGATCGCGAGAGCCGCCATGCCCCGGTTTATCTGACTGAGCGTCTGCATGACTTCTGCCTGTTATGACAAGCATGAGCACCACGAGCGGACACGACATCTACCATGAAAACATACTGCAGGACCAGCGGCCGAAAGTCCTGGATTACTATACACATTCAACAAGACAAACGAGAATACGATAGACCCTGTCGTTGAAACAATCGAACAATAGATGAGAGTCTGGATCGAGATTTGGATCGAAGTTGGATGGCCAGATGGATCGACAACACCAGGGACAGCGAGGAAGCTAAAGTTGACTGCAAGCATCACCGTCGACTGCAACCCATAAGATATCCGCTACGCAAAGCAATAGCGACTTACAAAGATAGTAAACCTTCCCAACTCGGTGATGAGCCTATTAGTAAACTCCTTCCAACGAGGTTGAATGATGATCCCGTCCACCCACAGTCGTTGTAAACGGGAGGCATGTTCGTTCGGTGATCCAAATAGAAACACGTTAATAAACCTGAGCAATTTGCTACGATTCCAAGTTTGTCTCTCCAACAATGGCGTATCTGCGTTCAGACGTGCATATGGCTGGCCACAAAAATTCATAAACTGGCTGTTAGCTGATGTCACGTCAGAAAAGCAGATGATATGACATATGCAGTAGGACTCACTGAAAAAGGACATAAGCCGTGCTTCATATGACATCAACACTATTTCACAATCCATCAACATCTAGTCTCACCAACGACCCAAATACTGTATGGATCCGAAATCTTCTTGTCATCTTCGCTTAAGGTGTCAGCAAGATCAGAAAGTAACACGGTATAATGAATGCGCACCCCTGAGTGAATTAACAATATCGAGGATCGCGACAAGTTCATCCTCCGCGAATGGGCTCGTGGAGGAATCAGTAGTCATCAAGTCTGGTGTTCCGATAAGAACATATTGCAGGCACTTCACGAAGAAGATATACCCGTTTTAGCATAATTCAACATTCCCCTGAGGTCTTCGAAGACTCCACTCGGAAGGGTACGATTGTGAGGGTAGTACCCACAATGCGCCCTCGATTCTATGTCATACAAATTATACTTGAATCAAAGTCAGTATCAAACCATGTCAGAACACAGCAATTGCAGACATACCTGGAAGAGTACCAGAGAAGGGCATACCAGTAATGCGACTCAACCAAATATCCTGAATGCAGTCAGTGAAGGAAAACAACGCGCGATATACATACTGATATGGCTATATTCAGTCACACCTTGTAGACCAGTGTGGAGATCCTCGTGCAGTTTAACTGGATCAACCCAGAAGAGGAGCCGATTCATATGGTCAACAAAGTAATAGTGCCAATGTCCAATGTTGTCCACATTCAGAAATATTTCCATAGGCTCATCCAGGGAAACGCCTCCTATGGTGATTGCTCTCTGGATCAATGTTGTGGCGTGAAACAGGATTTCCTTTTCACGACGAGCGATATCATGGCACTCTGTGAATATACGCTTGGAAGGTGTCCATAACTGAGCTATAATACACACGAAAACAAAACCTACTAGTCCTTCGTGGTAGAAGAACACACTTCCCTCGGGATGGACATATCGCTTCCATCCAACAGGAAGTTCTGGTGGTCTACGTCGGAAGCTGTCAATGGGTGATCGAGTTTCCTACAAGAAGTGAACTCACGCAAACAAGAGCATCGACCGCCCGGCTGGAATTTCAGGAGGGTCGACACTTGGTCTGAGGGCCAGGAAGAATGGAGGGTAAGAGAAGGTGACATAGGCTGCCGTGAACCCTCACTGAACGCTCTTGGGCTCGTAGCGCTGTGTTCCCCCCTCAGGTGTCGTAGGGTACGCTTTGGATTCAAACTGAAAACCCGAGGTCAGATCCTGACATCTTGTCAGTTCACCTTGCTGCTGAGCGCCACTCCGCACGGGCAGAGCTACAAGAGTTCCACTGTCTTCTCCCTCCTCCACCACTTGTCCCAAAACTTGCAGCTGTTCCCCTGTAGGGTTGTTGTCCACCGTGGCACGAGGGATATCGCTTGCATGCAGTGCAATTCGCGGCTGGTCTGCTATGCGGTGTGCAAATGGTAGAAATGACCTCCAAAGTGAGGCAAACTGAGCTCGAAGTGCGAGTGCTATGGTTCGAACAAACCGACGGAGGCGAATGACAAGGAGTAGCAGGAATCGGAATACACATGTACCTGTCGACGTCGGCATAATCGTCGACTGGCGGTTGTCTCTTTGAACTTCATTGGCTCCCTTGGTTTTTCATTCGCGGCCATGCCTGCACGTGAGTACTATGCCACAAGCGCTTGTGCGGCGTTGCCCTGGCGGGCGGCTTTTAATTTGTTAGCACAACGAACTTTCCTAATACTATTCTTGTCCTTACCATACTACTTAACTCCGATCGTCGTCTTGATGCTTCGATCAACCTACAAGTACTGGTCCTCGCTTCCCTTTAGATGATCTTGATATGAAGTTGTTCGTACAATTTTTCCCTCTTTCACTCAGTGTTTTTTCGCCCAACGTGACGACGGCTGAGCATTTGTCGTGCTACTAGCTGTACAACGCTCTGTATCTTAGTATATCTCTCGCCATTGAAGGTACTTGTGTTGGTATCGTTTAGACAGTACAATGCCTCTTAATGGATGGGGTCTTGTATATCCTCTTCGAAATCCCCAAAGTAACAGACATATATGGGAGCCCCTCCCCGAGACGATATCGAACTGTACGGACCTTCCCAGTTCAACCGTTTGCATATATCTGAATGTGTATGCTGGCATGAAGCTACAGTATTAACATTTCGTGCCTCCAGTTTGAACATGTATTCTGTCCAAGACTACGGTATCCAATTTTGAGTCTTGTCCGGGAACGAGTCAGCAGCCTTGAACAATGCATCACTTCACCTGGCCCTTCTCAACGTCACTCTCTGACTCTGTAGGGGCCGGGATATTTCCCTCAGAACTCCCCGTGTCATCCGCATCGTCGTTCTTTTTAAACAGTCGCATCAGGATACCGCTCATGACGCCAAACGACACGAGAATGGCACATTCAACAGCGAGTGCTGAGACGGTGGCAGTTACTTTTGCACTGAAAATCTGTATCGCGAGAGCCACAGAGAATAGCGCGATTCTACAACCACGTCAATAGAGAGTCGCGACTATGTGTTCAAAATGACGTACGACCACACAAGGCAGGCAATCGGAAGACTGTGCGCAATCGCGAGAGCCCCCATTCCCCGTTTCGTTTGACCGAGCGTTCGCATAACTTCTGCCTGTTATGGCTAATATGAGTACTACAAGCGAACATGATGTCTGCCTCTGAACATACTGCAGGACCAGCGATCAAAAGTCCTGGGTTACTGTACACATTCGACAGGACAAATGAGAACACGATAGACCCTGTCGTTGAAACAATCGAACAATAGATGAGAGTCTGGATCGAGATTTGGATTGAAGTCGGAGGCCCAGATGGATTGACAACACCAGGGACAGCAAGGAAGCTAAAGTTGACTGCAAGCATCACCGTCGACTGCGGCCCATAAGACGTCTGTCACGCAAAACAATAGCGACTTACAAAGATAGTATACCTTCCCAGTTCGGTGGTGAGCCTGTTGATAAACTCCTTCCAGCGGGGTTGAATGATGATCCCGTCCACCCACAACCGCTGTAAACGGGAGGCATGTTCATTCGGTGATCCAAATAGAAACACGTTGACAAGTCTGAGCAATTTGCTACGATTCCAAGTCTGCTTCTCCAACAGTGGCGTATCTGCATTAAGCCGTGCACAAGACTGACCGTAAAAATTCATAAACTGGCTGTCAGCTAATGTCACGTCAGAAAAGCAGACGATAAGACACATGCAGTGAGACTCACTGAGAAAGGACATAAGCCGTGCTTCATATGACATCAACACTATTTCACAATCCATCAACATCTAGTCTCACCAACGACCCAAATACTGTATGCATCTGAAATCTCCTTGTCATCTTCGCTTAAGGAGTCAGCTATATCAGAAAGTAACACGGTATAATGAATGCGCACCCCTGAGTGAGTTAACGATATCGAGGATCGCGACAAGTTCATCCTCCGCAAACGGGCTCGTGGAGGAATCAGTAGTCATCATGTCTGGTGTTCCGATAAGAACATATTGCAAGTATTTCACGAAGAAGATATACCCGTTTTAGCATAATTCAGCATTCCCCTGAGGTCCTCAAAGACTCCACTCGGAAGGGTACGATTGTGAGGGTAGTATCCACAATGGGCCCTCAATTCTACGTCACACAAATTATACTCGAATCAAAGTCAGTACTAAATCATGTCAGAACATACGTAGCAGTTGCAGACACACCTGGAAGAGTACCAGAGAAGAGCATACCAGTAGTGTGATTCAACCAAATATCCTGAACATAGTCAGTGAAAGAAAACAACATGCAATAAACATACTGATATGGCTATATTCAGTCACACCTTGTAGGCCGGTGTTGAGGTCCTCGTAGAGTTTAACTGGATCGACCCAGAAGAGGAGCCGGTTCATATGGTCAACAAAGTAATAGTGCCAATGCCCAATGTTGTCCACGTTCAGAAATATTTCTATGGGCTCATCCAGTGAAACACCTCCTATGGTGATCGCCCTCTGGATCAGTGTCGTGGCGTAAAACAGAATTTCCTTTTCACGATTAACGATATCGTGACACTCTGTGAATATACGCTTGGAAAAGGTTCATAACTGAGCTGTTTTGCACATGAAAAAAGGAACCCACCAATCCTTCATGATAGAAAAACACACTTCCTTCGGGATGAACGTGTCGCCTCCAGCCGTCAGGAAGCTCTGGTGGTCTACGTTGGAGGCTGTCAATGGGTGGTCGAGTTTCCTACAAGAAATGAACTTACGCAAATAAGAGCGTCGACCGCCCGGCTGGAATTTCAGGAGGGTCGACATTCGATCTGAGGGCCAGAAAAAATAGAGGGTAAGAGAGGCTGTCATAGGCTGCTGTGGACCCTCACCGAACACTCTTGGGCTCGTAGCGCTGTGTTCCCCTCTCAGGTGTCGTGGTGTACGCTTGGAATTTGAACTGACAATTTGAGGTCAGATCCTGACATCTTGTCAGTTCAACCTGCCGCTGACTCCGCACGGGCAGAGCTGCAAGGGTTCCGCCGTCCTCTCCCTTCTCCGCCGCCTCCCGTTCTGTGACTTGTTGCTGTTTTCCTGTAAGGTTGCTGTCCACCGTGGCACGAGGGATATCGCTTGCATGCAGTGAAATTTGTGGCTGCCTTCTGGGGCGTACGAATGGTAAAATTGACCTCCAAAGTGAAGCGAGCCGAGCTCGAAGCACGAGTACTATACTTCGAACAGATCGATGGAGACGAATGACGAGGAGTAGCAGGAATCGGAGTAAGCACGTGCCAGTGTCTGTCGACGGCGGCATGGGGGATGTCGTTTGAGACTTATTGCTTCTCTCAATTTTCATTTACAGCCATAGACTCAGGTGCCACAAGCGCTTGTACAGCGTCACTGTGACCGCCTTGTTAGAACACCATTCTGTCCTGCAGTAATACCTGTCTTATTGTTGAATGTACCTGTAGTATTGGTGTCTGTTCAAAGACAGTACAATTCTCCTTAATGCACACCAAAATTAGGTAAACAGTCCCCCTCAACACAAAGGACACCATATTATTCAGATCCCTGCTGATCTCATCACATACATCATGACTCTCAAGTTACACTGTACAGTTGATAATGGATATCCACTGTCTGGGACCATGGTATCCACTCCACATCCTTACTCAAACCACTTTCATAAGTGAGTCATTGACCCTAAGACTTGAAGTGTCAGAAACATCTCTAAGTCCCAGGGCATAGCTCTCAAGGATAGAAGAGAAGAAATTGACAGAAGGATAATGGCTCCTTCTGGCATGCATAGGCAGCAATGGAATAGTAGGATAAATTGCCAAGTAAGACTTACTTGACTTGCAGATAGCTTGGTAGTAAAGCAAAATATCTGAGGATGTTTTTGACCCTTGATATGGCAAGTGATAGTTATTATTCACTTACATAGACATTGCCTGGCCTGGTAGATATTTTCCTTATGTGCTTTAAGCAGCAAGGAAGTAAATCAAGGACTAGAAGTTCTAAGAGCTAGTGGAGAAGTTTGTGCATGCTGAAATGCAGGAGGATGGACAGGGGAATTACCCTATTGAGATTACTACCTAGAAGGTACATAATCATCCTCTGAGGAATTGACCCATATATAGGAGGTGACAGTTTACAGTATGTCTAAGCAATGCATAACTAGATATAGTCTGAATGATGCCATTGGTAATATGATAGGTCTAGAATCAATGATCTCCTCATATTATATACTGTAGGTGCAACTCAGATATAAAAAAACATGATGACATGGCTTATTTTTCAGAGTACATGTACATTTCATATGTATCTACACTGTCCATATAACTATATTGTGCAAATTCTGCAACAAAATATAGATCAGTGGATGTACTTGGGTGCAGAGATGGAAGGGCTAACTAAGAGTCTATGGCCATCTGTTTATCAAGTTGCTCAAGCTCATCAAAATATATCACTTGCATCAAGTGCAGCAAAGTCTGCATTGACTGTATATTAGGCAAGCAGATCAGCTTCATCCTGACCTACCTCCCCATTTGTTCCATGGATGTCGACAGCATCCTGGTCATCCCAGGAGTTGGACTTGTGATGGAATAAAGTTCATGCCTGTTTGGAGGGACCCAGCTCATCAAGAGTTGAGGACGACAATGGCACAACATTGGAATAACCGGTCGCGTCGTCCGATTGTGGCGGTGCAGCACTTAGCGAGCGCACACACCGACAGGACAGAGGGGGGCAATGCTGCCCAGATGGGCGCGGAGATGGATGTGGGGTCCATTGTAGGGTGCAAAGATGATGGGACTTACTAGGAGTCCATCTGTATTTGATGAATGCCTCAATTTCATCAAAGTTGTCAGCACCATCAGGTGCGACCAAGTTCGTCAAAAGGAATCCTCATTGCCCAGTGTGACGAAAATCTATACTTTCAGTGTACAGAGTGAGGAGAAGAGGAGACTAACCAAGAGTCCATTGTACTCATCGAGTTTGTCAAGCTCGTCAAGAGTGTCAGTACCATTAGGTGCGACGAAGTCCATGTTCCCAGTCTACAAAGCGAGCAAGTCAGCCTTGTTGTCCCCTATCTCACCACCTGTACCTTGTACGTCAACAATATCCTGGTTGTCCCAGGTACCGGACTGGTGATGAAAATACTTCCGGGCCCGTTTGGAGGGTCCTGATTCGTTAACCATTGCCGCGGTTGCGACGTTTGAGTCGTCGGTCGCACGACGGTGGCTGTACAGCATTGGGTGAACACGCAGAGACGAGTGAGGGAGGAGGGGGCGCGCTGCCACTAATGCCATGGTCGACAATACGACCGGTTGGTGTGGGACGGACACGGGAGTAAGGAGTGCGTGCAGGACGCGAATGTCGTCCGTCGCATCGTCCGGCTGTGGCTGTGTAGCGCTGACAGAGCGCGCATGGCGATGGAGAGGAGATGAGGATGGCGCGCTGCCACAGTTGTGCGCGGTGCCGGATGAAGTCGACAATGGTCGACGAGTGCAGTAACACACTGCCTGTGGCAAGTGTGTGCACAGGAATAGAGACGACGGATGGGGTCACAGCAACATAGGGCGCGATGTCGTCAAGCGGCGCGGGAGTCGCAGCCATCAGATCCAATGTGTGGACGGCTTCAGCACTGGGTGTAATACCCATACATTGTGCGAGCGAAAGGAAACTTGAGTGGATGGGATTGCAGCCGAATGAGGCAGTGTCGTCGAGCGGCGCAGTTTGCTGGAAAGCTGGTGGCCCATACTGGGGGTGACTATGCAATGCGCAAGTGCGATGTGCGAGTGCATGCAGGTCCTGTGCTGACGACGAGTCAGCAACAGTGACGACAGGCGACATTAGTGAGAAAAACTCGTCCGAAGTGGATGCGAGTCGATTCGAATGCTTGAATGAGTCTTTAAGTTGCCCAAGGTCTTTTGGGCTGTGGCCGTCGCTCGTTGTTGCCTTGGTAGTTGAATTTCTGTGAGGCGAAAATGACTGTTCTGAAGTAGGGGTAGCATCTAAGAGTGGTGCCGAGTTGTTGTCTTGATTCTTTGAGCCTCCTTAGGAGTCTTTTGAGACTGGTTTGAGGGATCTTGGTAAGGTGAGGTGATCCGAAATACGAGAGTCTTGGGACTTGAGCGAGAGACTGGGCTACGACCTCCATAGAAGGAAGGAGCTTGAGGCGCAATTCGTTCGGGCAATTGAATTGAGTGGGGACGACTGGTGTGTGCACAAGGCACGTAAAAATGTGCTGCCACTAGTGGACGCGCGTGTGGATAACTGATGGTTGGAATGAGTTCGTCAAATGGCGCAATAAATGCAGCCAGTGTCCATAGTTTGTGCGATCTTGGTGGTGGGCTAGACACTGAGTCTCTGTACAAACAATTGAGCTACTACCTCCATAGGAGGGAGCTTGATCAAATAAGGCTGATCAGGCCATTTTTCGCGGCCAGTTAAGGCACGAATTGTTCAGGTATGCTCGAGGCAGCAGCTGGAAGCTGCGCGATCGCCCAGATCGCATCTGGTAGAGCCGAGAGAATCCAATCTTGGTGCAGCCACATAGGGGCACTCTGAGATTTGGCCTCTCGGGGCTCATAGCCTGTTGAACCGAGGGGGGCAGCCTCTAGGGCGCCACTACAGAGGAGGGGTACTTCTCTGGTGAGTTCAGGGGGTTCCTCCTCTGTTGTGGCGCCCTAGGGGCTGCTCAACAATAACAGGGCTTGTCGCTCGGCTATAGGATCCGACCCAACGATATTAGACATCGACATAGGTCATTCGGCATTCCTCTTTGCTATGGATAAGCACACATCTCATTCGTAAGGCTACGTGCGGGGTCTTGAGTAGGCATGCATCTCAACGAATTCGCTCTTCTGGGAACGAAATCAAGCTTATGCACAGCCCAAGTCGTTAGTCACTATGTCTCCTGGTCCTCTGCAGCTACATTAAAGGATGAAGGATCCTGGGACAACTCGGAGGTGGCATGATATCCCTCTGGCCCCATCTCCGTAGTATGGTGACTCATAGTTGCGATATGACACCAGACACACCAGACGACGATAGGATGAAGAGAGGATCCTGGCATCCAGCAAAATCAAAGTTGAGGAAGGAAATGAATTCAGTGATCTCCAACCTCGTCGTAGTGAAGCTGATCAACCGGTGTGCTTGACAATACTTCGACATGTGCTCTCATCAGAACTCATTTTGACGGGGAGAAGAACAAACTGGTACTATCTTGAGGTGATCGCTTTCGTGAAGTTGACTGTGTATCTGGGGCTCCATGGAGTCATGGACCAGACTTCCAAGCCTCCTCAGCCTCCTGGTGGATGGAGACGATGAAGTTGGCACGACTCACTTTAATGATCATCCAAGATCCCACTACAGTGAAATCAGGTACCTCGCCACCCGAGGCTGAAGGCTGCTCGTCTGAGTAACCTATAGATGTTTCAAGCAATATGAACACGGTGAGACGGGATTAAAAAAGATGCCAAGAACGTAATCGGTCTAGTGTTTACACAAAAAGATCGATTAAGTCTGGGAGGTTACGAATCATGTATGTGTTTAGCACAACTTGTACACTTAATAGTATCTTCATAAACTCGTCGGCGCAGCTACAACTTAACGTGGTACCCCAAAGAATCGCATAGAACCATCTAGATTAATGGGTCCCGTCTCCAAGGGAATGTAACCCACAACACATCCATGCCGGAAACCCGATTTTGAGTTGCACGCCCCCGTCTGACTGCAGCTGATGGGATCCATGGTAAGTCTCACCACATGGGCTGAAGGAGAGAATCATACCGTGAAATGTACACCTTTGACAGAAGGATAAGATGCATTGTTCGCTTGTTGCGCCTAATAGGAAATGAGGTATCATGATATGGTACATGGTGAAGTATACAGGAACAAACGACGGACCGAGGTCGCTTCCAATGAATCTGGGAGACCTTTTTTGTGACAAGTTGTATTCTTTTTCGGAGGACGACGGGCAGAAGTGGATGATGATAATGGTCTAGGTCTCTGCGTCCAATGAGTTACAAGCTTCGGGAGCAAGTTAGAACAACAAACGTTTTGTCTTACAAATGGTTCCTCATCCCTTAGCTAGGATACAATGAGTTACAAGCCTCGGGAGCAAGTTAGAACAACAAACGTGTCGTCTTGAAAAACCGTTGTCAAACGCTCGCTAGGATAGTGTGTAAAAGATACTGTATCCGCTCATTGCCCAATGAACACTCACGTCTAAAATTTCATAAGCCATCCTAATGCAGAAACAAGTTACAAGTACAGTTGAATTAGGAGGAATGGGACGCCGCCGTCGGTGTAGAAGAGTGGAAAAGACGACTCTGCGCGCTGTGGCACTCTTGAGGGGCACCACTTTCACATCACGTGTTTTGCCATGACCCAGTGTAGATCCCTCGTGGCTTTTGCTTATTCTCACTCAGATTCCGGTTAGGTGGGGTAAACTGTTGGAGTTCGGCAAGCGTATCCGCAGGTGTAATGCCGGGTATTATGCAGGGACATTCTTTGTTTCTTCCTTTGTTACTTTAGCCGTCGACTGATACTGTAGTCATAT
>JBBPKD010000827.1:0-14182 GCA_038089075.1 Singerocomus inundabilis
ATCCGCGCACGACTGAGTCAGATCTACGATAGTATTCTCACAAAGTCATCTACCTCTGACAAAACTGGACTAATATATTCACCCAACAAGATGTGAGAATGCTATTGTAGATCAGACTCAGTCATGCGCGGGTGCAACAGACTATTTGTTCACCTATTGTAGATCAGACTAAATATGAGTCAGTACGAGTAGGTATATGTATAGTAAAGTGATCTAACCTCAGTCGTGCGCGGGTGCGACAGACTGGGGTGATCGAGTACAATCATTGGTTCTATATATGAGTAGAAAACAATAACATAGTATGAATGGGAGTACATGAATCATAACCAAGGTTGTAGAATGGAAAGGATCATATGATTGTCTGTATCAGTCGATGGTGAAAGTAAGAATGGAGAAGTAAAAAGTGCGCGATAGTTTGTATATATACTCTAAAGCATTATTGTAATTACCCCTATTGGTGCCCCGGCCTGGGCCAGTGGCCCAGGGCTTTTCCATGCCTCAAGCCGGGCTCTGAGCCTGGGAAAGCCCTTCTAAGGGCCCGGCCCAGCTCAGGGCCTCTAGGGCCTGGCTCGGGGCTGGCCCGGGGCCTGAGCCTGGGCCATGCCAATCACTAGTCCCTCTGAATACCTTGTCCTTGGGTGTGCGACCCCAGTCTCTTCTGGTGACTCATTCACCCAGAGTTATATTTGTCCGCACGAAGACCAGGAGAACTAAAGGATGCCAAAGCTTTGCGCTTCTGCCACTGTGATATCAATTCCATCAGTGGAAGCCTGAAGGCACCAAATATAAACCTTCCAATGTCAGTGCTCTCTCTCTTTCACGGCAATTTTGAGGCATCGGGGAAAAGCGCAGGCTACCAAGCACCCGAGTGGTGCACGCCACGTATGCTGTTACTGTTCCAGAACATGGGCTGGTGTAATGTCCATTTTCGTGAATCCACTTTGGATCATCCTATTTAAGAAGGGGATGAGAGACGCGCAAATGAAGCATCTGTCAAATGGCCCAGCCTGATACACGGTAAGCGCACCCTTTGAAAAGGCGTGTATTCGTATTCGTGAAAAACAAGACTTCATCACGGCAGGCCGTGACCGCATAACCCACCTAACGGGCCAGATGATTATGAGCAAAGTCGAGCAACGCGCCACTGTTGGGATGGCTGATTGACATCCAGGAAGGGGAAGAGACGGGAGGCGGGGGACTAGGGACTAGGCTGCGAGGCATATATGGGTTATAGCCCCAATAAGAACGTAGACACGACCCCCGAATAGCTCGCGAACCATCGCGCCAACATCGCGCACGATAGGGACCTTGTATTCTTCTTGACATGGTCACTGTTGGCCAACAAGCGTCGATGCCACATTCGACGCTCAGTCTCAAGTATAAAGATCACTATGTCAACTTCGTTGGGATCCCCTTTGATATGAAAAGAAAACCATCAATAGCATCCGACCAAACGGCGAACATAGAGACGACAGCCTGCATGTAGCACAGAGGCGCGATGTCTTGTCAGCATTTCACAGGGTGATGTCATCATTCCCTTTGTTCAGTATTCAGTTCAGGGAAATGGACATCCTCAATGTAGAAAGATAACAGGTAACAGGAGCATACCATTTCCTGGCAAGGGCCAAACCACTGCAGGACGTCTCCAAGGGCCCAGGTGGAGGTACATATCGATTCCAAGAGTGCGCCAACACTTCTCAAGGTGTATAGCATCGGAACTGACCTTGAACTCAGGAAAAGAGCGTTGGAGAGAGACAAGACCCAGGCCAGGAGTCATCACAGAGCGTGAGTGTACTTGAGTCACGGTCCAGACAGGACACATTCGCCCAAGGGAAGCACTGTGCAAACCACCCTGAAACAGACGTTGGTTTGGTTACTCTCGTGGAAGAGTGACTAGAACAAGAGAAATGAGCGAAATCGCGTAGTCGTCGAAGGTATATTTTATCATTTATTTACTGTAATGGGGACTCAGTATCATATTATAAGCTACATTGATCAACCAAACTCAGAGCACATGAACAACTACAGAGAGAGAACAAAAAGAAAACAAACCTGGCAGCACAAAAAAAAAAATCCATATATTCAATCATAGTCCCCCCCTATGCCTCCATCCATGTCATCTTACACTGGAATGTTTTCTTTGCGTCCAAGAATCCCCTTCAAGCGGTTGTCCACACCCTTGCCATTCACAAGTTTCCCCTTTCCGGCTTCCATCTCAAAGCTAACATCTTCCATCAGACTCCATTCCTCCTCTGGCGTCTGGTCCAGCAGACTCGGCTGATTCTTCACCTCGATCCGCATCGGGCTCTCCGTTTCTTCCGTCACGACTCCAAGCGACCCAATCTTGCCCAGATATGACTTGACCCTGCCCATTCCCAATGGGGCGGATGTAGACAGAGAACCAGGACCAGATATAGAAGGCGCCGGAAGCATGCTCCCTCCACTTAATCCCAATGCATCAAACTTGCTCACGAATGCGGCCAGCGCACGTCTCTCTTCCTCCAGCCTTGTCCTCGTCTTTTTCTCTTTATCGAGCTGCTTCACGAGTTCGTTCGCCCATACGTCCTTTTCTTCCCGTCGTTGTACCTCCGCGGCCAACCGACCCTCCCACTCACGCTCAACGTCTTCACGAACTTGGCGCAGGGGCTCGCCGAGGTTGTCCTCGTACCCACGTACCACGATTTCGAGCTCTCGGATCGATTTTTGTTGCTCTGCAATCAGCTTGTCTTTTTCAGTTTCTGGTGCATCAGGCGGGAGCTCAGGACGGGCGAGAAGCGCAGCCTCCAGTGAGAGTATTTGGTTAGCTTGAGAATCTATTTGACGCCGAGCAGCAAGGAGCTCTTGTTGGAGCTGCGCATCCTGTCGTCAGATTGTAAAAGTATGCCGCACTTTTGTAACTGACCTGGTAAGGAGACATATCAAAATCGACCTTGGACGGACTCGCTGGACGAGATTCATCCCCTTTGGTCTCGTCCACGCTCTGACTCGTCAAAATGAGCTTCGTCAGCTGCTGTATCCGCGCATTAAGATCCTTCATCGCCTTGGATTCGTCAATTTGCTAGAAAAAGAGGGGAATAAGATCTTTATCCAAAGGGCTGCAGGGAACCAGACATACCTCTCGCGCACTCAACCGCCGATTCCTCTCCGGTGCCTCTGCTTCTCGCACTGCCAACTTCGTCTTGAGCTCTTCAATCTCCTTGCGATATCTCTCAATGAGGGCATCTGTGTCGACTACTTCCTTCTTCTTCGCGCTCAGCTGCACACGCTTGATGCGTGACGCAAACTGTAGTGTACTTGTACTTTCTGCAACAGCAGACACATCCGGGTTCATGGTGCAGATGACACTAATGCGAGCATCTCCAGAGAGTGAAGGCTGGAGAAGCCGCGTGAGCTTCGAGTTACGGTAAGGAACGTGGTCACTGATTGCAGGAATGAATTCTCTGTATGGATTCCAGGGAGCAGGGCACGGTCTTACTTTTTATTCTTGGCAGCATTTTCTGCCAGAGTACCGATGACGCTTCCGAGAGTAAGAAGACTAACAACTTCTGTCAGCCAGTAATTCATATGAGGCATGTTAGAAGCACACCTGGTATTGATATATTTTCCCTCCCGGGTCCTCTCCTTATCCGATGTTGCCTTCTCAGACCCTGCAAGGTCAATCAGACTCTGACGGTCCTTTTTTTCAGCGCCAGTCCATCCCAGAGAATAACGCGACCCACCAAAACAGACATTTGCACACTCCTCCCTCCGATGGTCTGTAGCCTTGTCCCTCCTGGCGTGAGCGGCCGCGCACCCGGTGTTTGTCTACCACCTGACTCGGCCTTTCCCTCCCCTCGTTGCCTGCTTTCAACCACAAGCCTGAACACACTGTGACTCCGACTACTTCTCTCGTTCCAATCCGTACTCGCCGTCCTACGATGTCTCTCTCCTCTTTCCATGACTTCGCGGACGCCCTTTAGACTCGTGACGACTTCTTCTCGAAGATGTGCTAGAATACCCTGTCCAATGATTTGCACGGGTTGCGTCG
Organism: Singerocomus inundabilis; assembly: GCA_038089075.1. Lineage (NCBI taxonomy): Eukaryota > Fungi > Basidiomycota > Agaricomycetes > Boletales > Boletaceae > Singerocomus > Singerocomus inundabilis. The sequence goes on from JBBPKD010000827.1 coordinate 4,028, forward strand.
CAGATACCGAAGGTGGAGAGAGCAAGTCATAAATTGTCTCATTGTATATCTCAAGATAGGAGCAGCGGAGCAGATATTCACGTGTCGGTGTTCTCCTGATGTGAGAAAAGACATCTTTCATCGCTCTAGGGATGATACCTGGTTGGTCTTCGTTTCCAGACTGTCACACACACACTAAATACTTGAAAAAAGGACCAGCCAAACGTGCTTACGAGTGTGAAGGTCTTTCCACTTGCTGTCTGACCATACGCGAATATAACGGCATTGTAGCCTTCCATCGCAGCCCACACGTGACTTCTTGCGACGGCGTTATACACTGGTTTATTTTCAGAGCCGGTGAGGACCTCATCAAATTGAAATTCTGGGGGAGGAGTAAGCGTTGTTTTGGCATGCTGTGGTAAAAGCTTGATGATATTTGGCACGGAAATGTCCCAAGCATCCTGTGAGGCTGTAGGACGAATCCTAGGGGAGAAAAAGACTCGGCTTAATACACGCTTTCACCACAGGACGACACCAACAAAGGCGTACCGAACCGACACGAGAACCTTGTCCTCTTTACCGTATTCGGGAGTGGGTAACTGGTCTTCATCAACGTCCCCTGAGACATCACCTGGCTCGAGCGTCTGAAAGTCGACGAGAGCCTCTTCTGGGTCAACCCGACTCGCATCCATGGACATATCCCCGGGTCCCATGAACAATGCTGGTGCAGGACTTGCGCCTCTTGGGGTGGAAGGTGTTTTGGCGCGTGGTCCATCGTTGCTCTTTGTTGGTGTCCCTGAAACGGGCGTGAGAGATGCATGCACGGGTACTTTAGTAGTTCGTATGCGAGATTCCGTCGAGACGACCGCCTTGTATTTTTTAGAAGTGTTGAAGACGGAAGGTGTAGCGAGATCACCTCCAGATGTGACAGAGAGGGGTCTCTTTGGCGTGAACGGAGTAAAGCGGGCCAGCTTGGACGTGGAGGGCGTTTCTGTAGACATCACTGGGGGCTGCTTGCTGGTGGTGTGGTGATGGCTTCTGGTTTTCGTTCCCGCTTTTGTACTTGACTCTGTGTTCTTGTTGTTCTTGTCGGTGGTAGTGATGGTGGTGGTGTGCGTCGTTGGAGATGACCGACTCGTCGTCGTCGCGGTCGAGGACGTTCCTAGTATGTGGGGACAAGGAGAACTAGGCTTGATCAACCCTGGGAAATTGGCCAAGACGCGTGGACTCGCCATCGCGTCGTGATCACGTGCTCCTGTATCGTTCGTCGCCGTCGTCGGTGATTTTGTATGCGAGACCGTCGCGACAGGCAATGCTCGGCGAGGGGCTGGCATTGGCGCGGTGGGGATGCAGTCACAACAAGAAGGGGGGAAAGATTTGTGAGGTGGCGTTTAGAGCGATAAAATGGCGTAGGCGCGCTGTGCCATTACCGTATGCGATGGTGCGTGGTCCGGCTCAAGTCAACCGAGTACGTCAATGCAACCGTTGACCGGGACGATGGGGACGACGGGAGAACTTGTAGTACCACGAAATTCAGCGCACCATTGTACGCAGGATTGTGACCGCAAGCCCTCAAGTACTACCGATTTCAGTGACAAAGCCTCGACTCGAACGACGGCATTCCTCTGTTGTGGGTCAGTGAGCTACTCGAGTTCTCAGACTTTCCGAGGAGCCAGGTCAGTCACGTATCAAAGTATGGTTCGGGGGTACCTGAAACGAGCTCTGGCTTGCATATGGACAGCGAAAGAGGGATACATCGCCGTTGGGATGGCTAGCGGTCTTGTAGTGTAGCGGTTATCACTTGGGATTCTGATATCATCTTCCCAAAACCCAGGTTCGAGTCCTGGCATGACCTCATATTTTTCCGTTCTTATCACCAGACTGATAGGCCCACGGCACAAGGATGCCGCTCAGGCTTTCAGCAGTGCAGGGCACACTGTGCAACGTGTACAGCATGGCCCTTTCCAAAGCAAAGGCGGAGCTGCTGGCTGCCAATGAGAAGATGTCCTCTTTTCCCTCCATTTTTCCCCGTGTTCGCGAGCAAAATGACCAACTCACGCTCATCTTTTAGTCTTTCCCGTCATTTGTGGATCACTGATACACAAGCGTGGGCACATCTGATCCTTACCATCAACGTCGTCACCGAAACTCTGGGAGGTACCCCGGTCTACGCACAGTGACCAGTCACATTAGCCCTCCTCGATGCCGTCGCCACCAACGCCGAATACCACGTCTTGCAGGCTCTCCCAAAGTCTCCTTCATTTACATATCAGGCCATGTTGGACTCAATGTTCAAGGCAGTAGAGATGGGTCGCCAGGTTGGGTGGTACGGCTGACCTAGGAAACGGTTGTTACTCATTCACGCCGACGACCTCACGGATCTATCCGAGCAACTGAGAGTACACCAATCCCCGGCGGAGTTGCGATAGACGCTAACAACAACACGACAGAGCTCGTGCAAAAGCCGGTTCAAGTTTCAGGTGCCAAGGGACCACATGAGTGGATCGACCCGACGAGTCGTGTGTCGTGCTTTTGTCTTGTGGGGTTACTTGGCACTAATGGCAATATTGGTCAGTGAACAGCGTCCAAGGAGGATCTGGCAGCCACGGTTCTCGTTCGCCCTACCTTGCCGAGTCCTTGTTGAAATGGTAGCCAAAGAAGCCTCGGTTGACGAACGGACTATCCATGCACTATGATGTGTGGAAAGTCTTTTCTCATGGCCAGTCAAAGGAAAAACACCCTATAGTTACTCACTAGCCAGAAAGTATCTATGGCGTGAAAATGTCAGCGCGACAGTCATCTCTCGAACAATGGTTATGTAAAAGTGACAATAGTTGCCCACACAATCAAACCAGGAATGCCATGCAACGTGGCTTGGAAATGGAATTTCATTGATCATCCTGTTCGGGGTATCTCCGAGATCGACAAAAATTTTCTATATTATCACCTACAAGTGTCTTGAGGCAGCCCGTGCAAAGCCAGTGTCTAGGTTTCCATGATTTGTATCCCTCTGAGCGTAGGGTAAAGATTTTTCCAATGAGCTGGGAATAAGGTATACTGTGGCAGATCTTCTCCATGGTATTCGCGTCGATATACGGATTCCACCAGGGAAGCTCTAGAAATTCGAAAAAGCCTGAAGGCGGAACTATCCCACGCAAGTAAGACCAGTCTACCTCAAAGCGTCAGCTTAACATATCCCAAACTCATACAAGAAACACCAACTGGACTCGCTCCACAAGGCTCCAAACGATGCCCGTGCACATTGTTGGCCTACCCACATTGTATTCAGGGGTGCGAAATCAAGTAGCGAGGACATACATTTCAGTGTGCTCACAAAACACTCGCCTGGGTTCGTTAATATCCCAATCGTTGGCTGCTTGGACGATCTCGCCGTATCAAAAACTTCAAAAAACTGCTCGTAAGAAGCAGATAGAGCAGGAACAACTTTTCGATCCATGTTCGCCAACTTGCCGTGGAAGGCTCGTAGTGTCATACTTGGACCCGACCAGACGAGATACGCTCCTGACGAGCGAAAGTCTTGATTTTCTTCCCGATTTGAAGATCAGGGAGTGCCCAGAATAAAGATGCATAAATGACGACTGACTCTTTTGTGTGAAAAATTCAGCTCGAACAGCCCAAGTAGCTAGATCCACCATGAATTTCCATGCCTCTAGAAGCGGTCCCATCTGCGCAGATGCGAAACTTTGCAGGAATATGGCCTGCATCTGCCCGAGATGTTTGTAAATCTTCGAGAGACGCTTGGACTTGCTTTTCATGACGCAGTTTGGGGGTGCATGGCGCCCGTACAGAGCACAGACAAACCATACTCTGTACAGCGCCATTTGGAAACGCCTCGACTCGTCCGGCGTGAGCTTGCTCGTGGACGATCTGGGATCCTTGTTCCTAAAATACACAGCATGAGCGGACAGAGGATGCCATGCAGACTCACAGAAATTGATCACCTCCAACTGTACAGAGACTCGAGCTCCTGAACAACATCGTGGTTTATGGCAAGAATGCGTGCCTCGCGCATGGTGACAGTGATGCGAACATTCTTCACGTGGAAATCTTCCTCTCTTGGGAGTTTGTCCACTGCCAACGGAGCTAGCCAACCATGCCAAAAGGAAGCAACGTCCACCATTACTCTGAGGAGACGTATGGCTGGTGGAGCGGCGGGACCCAGGTGGTTAGATACAACGACGTGAAGGACAGAAGCACGGTGTGCATCGAAGACATTGTATACAATCCTTGAGGAAAGGACGAAGGCTTCCAGGCTGTGGATGTCGGAAAGCATAGTGAGGATGAGATATGTCAAGTCTGTATCAAAAGGAAAGCTGAGAGGAGTGCCAATAGGATGATGTACTTGCATCGGGATTATGTTTGTGGTTGTCATAGGAGTCCCAACGTGAGACTCGCTGGCTGTAGTGTTTGCGGCACAGCCTGTCTCACTGCTCACTAGGATACCTCTTGGAAACGACGAAGTGGGCAATGATGGTAGGTAAGTGCAAAGGTCTCAATCAAAGCCTTGCTGTCACCTCTCGCCCTCATCCATCATAGAGCAACATGGTTCACTGCTAACTTTTTGTACGCCCATCATTCCTGCCTGCTACTGTACCCAGGAGGCGACTAGTAAGCACCTTGAATCGACAAATCATCTGATAGGGTTAAAACATCTAGCTTGATACCATCCCCAGTACCTGTCTTTGTGGCACCGCCAGACGCACCCTAATGGTGTGTACCCGAGACACATTCGATTAGACACTGTCTTCAACTTTTAGGGTCATGTTTCCCATGCCTTGCCGGTGCTCGCTCGTATCACTTGTTTCCTCCCTCTTGGTGTTGGCAACGAAGGCAGTCACCGTGTTTTCGTTCTGGGAACAGCCCTTTCTTATGGTCCCACATCCACCCTAAGGGGGGGGGGGTTCACAATCGCACATGAAAAATAGGTATTTGCCTCATTGCACAGACCGAAAACATACAAGGGTGAAGCGACATGTCCGAATCGTTACTATCACTCGGGTACAAGATCATCATGGAGACTTCATAAGCGACAGGGGAGAAGATATCACCAGCAATCGCGGGTCCCAATAAGAGTGATGGATGCAAAAGGTACACATACACTTTGTTCTCCTTAGCGGATGGCGCCCTAAACAATCTCAACGAATACGGCTCTTTGAATACTTTTTCAAAAAGGGTACACTCCTAGAAGAGTCAATGATCTCAAGTGGCGTTGCATGTACTAGAAAGAAGAGGGCAATGCAGACAGCGAGAGTGCTATATGTGCAGCCGATCAACGTGACGACGAGGGACGCGAAGCGGTGCACATATCTGAGCTTGGCGAACATGTTGAACGACAATGTACAAAGTTATCAGGAAGACGAACAATGACGAAGATAACTTGGTGTTCTGGATGTTAGAATGAAGCGACTAAGTTGGATGCTTTTTATACCCATGCATGTCGTTCCTGTCTCCGTGTTCAATATGTAGACAGCGCATTCAAATGACGTTTCTTGCACCACCGGACTCAGATGAGTATTCGATCCCTTCCATTCCGGACGAAATACTTCATGTAGTTCGAGCGTGTCAAGTCTACATGCAGTGCTGAGCACACTACCGGAGAAGCATACTTCCAGAGAGCCGTGCTGCATTACGTGCGAAGCTGAGCAAGTTCTAGAACTGGATCCGTCTTAGTGCTGGTTATGGTCAGTTGACTCTCAGCGACCTGTTACCTGTCCTCCGATGGCATGCTATTCACATCAACGTAAGATAGAGTTGTCAAGCTATATTTAGTGAACAAGTCAGTCTACTAGACTGGCAGATACGCTGCAGCGGAGGTCGATCTGTCATAAGTGCTTGAGTAAGTCTGGATCCTGATAAACGACCTGAAGACTTGAAGTGCTCGCTTACGGTTAGAGTTCTACACACAGGCCTTGCACAGCACTTTGCACCCACGTGCAGTCGGTAGCCTTCCCCACTCGGTTATACTCGACTACAATGAGTAATCACTGATCTTAGTAAGTGTAGAGAATTATAATCGCTACGAAGTCCAAGTTGCACGAGCTCTTAGTACGTCTCAAGATCTAACAAGGCCCGACGTTACGCCCTCGAAATAGGTTGTGTCGCTTCCGATGTCACAACTGAGTTCAGGCCCAACCTGTGGGAACGTGTCTCTTCGTTTGTAATCCAGGTACAAGAAGGGCGGTACGCCAAGCCAAGCTGTTTCAAAGTTATCAAAGCCCTCATTAGGGGGTTTAACTCTTCAGGTGAACTAGCACGGTGTTCTAACCTAAGTACCACAAATTCCGACATTCCATCGTGTTGTTCTGAAGTAGTCACAAAGCCTCCTCCACGGACTTCACCCAGCTGGCACACCACATGCATTTGTGTTTGCAAGGCTAGTGACCAACATCTCTCTGGGTACCGAGCACAGCATCGATAGCCGTTATATTCTTGCGCCACTATCTGCCAGTTTTTCATCAAATTACCACGTTATCTTGATCAAAATATTTGCACCCTAACCTGTTCGTCGCGATGCTGGCTCCAGCTCCTATTGACATGACACTTGCCCGCCGTGCTGCGAACAGGGCCGCAGTCAGGAGGTCTCCGCGATCATGCGCACCATGGGACTATACGATTCTGTGTGTACCTAATCACTCCGTCAGCGTAATTTCACAGCGGGCATATTTTACTGAAGCACTGCCCGGTACTCGCCGCTCTTGGAAAGCTTCCGAGTGCTTCCGAGTCGACCTATGAACGCTTAGGGAAATAGGTGCATTATATTTCGTGTTTAACGCAAATGTCAACGAGCAGCTTCTATCATTGTTCACGTACATAATTATCTGGTTGTAAACAACAAGCTAAACTTGATAACGTTGGTTTGGCTAGCTAACACGTGTTCGATTTACGTGTGCGTTTAAGCTTTCTCTCCTGACCTGAAGCTGGAACGACCTATCGACGTGCACTGTAATACATACGCCTGTGCAAATTTCAGAGATCTCGGCGAATATTTTAAAGTGCGTCTAGCCCTTTATGCTTCCTTCTCGTTGTCACGGTGATTGTTTTCCACAGGTACGACATCTACACGGAGTCTCACATTTACGGGATCTCTCGAACGCCTCTAAATTCATTGTGGGGTATATGTGTCGGCCCATCGAAGCTCAAGCCTCAAGTGCAGTCAATACTTAACATGTTCGCGGTGGTGTCGTGGCACTTTGGCGGTGGCCACGTGCCGCTCTTGGTGGTGTAAGCACCGCTTGGTTTCGGGGCTGTGTGGAGGGTGACACTATGATGTGCATAGCCTGAGTGTCAGGTAACAATAACGGATGCGGCACTCCAGCCTGTCTAGCAGGCCACTTCTCCGTCCCACCTAAAATTCTCTGGTCTAGCTTTGCACCAGGAAAGCCTTTGTCTCACTGTTCAACTAGTCGTTCACCACATTGACAGTCTTTATACGCACATCAACCGACACTTGTTTAGTTGTCCTCTATCTGGATGATCGTCGGTTGCAACGCATAGATGGGACTTGCTGTGACGGACACTGTGGTCCGCATTGATCGCGCGTTTTTTGTCTCCTGTACTATCCCCGAGTCAACCGTCGGCCCACGAATGCGGTGAACCTTGTCAGGTATGCAGCTCGTCGTCGGATGATACGATCGCGTTTTTTTTTGCCCATCGTAATCTTAGACGAACACTCGCAATCCAACCTTGCCTAGTCCTCCTTCGACCACCTTTTTTTTACGGCATGACACCACCTGCATGATTTTATTCGGATCCAGAGTTCGTCAACGATCGCAGGAGCAGTGAAACAAACCATCAACTTGCGGCGTGCGAGAAGCCAAGATCAAACATAGCCCATGATTTTTTTTCGTCTGTCCCCTGACCATTACCAAAACATGCTTTCGAGAAGCACTATAACAGAAACATATATATATTGCACATCCGTGCGTCTCAGAGAGCTCATCGCACCCCTTCCATCTGTGCCGACATACTGAACAATATGAAAGTACTCTTTTTCGGGTGAGTCGAGATTGTGGCGAGCGGCAGTGAAGCCTAATGCACTCCATAGAGCTTCTGGCTTTGTCGGTTCCTCGGTCACTCAAAGTCTCAGCAGAGCAGGACATACCGTGTACGGTGTTACTCGTTTTGAAACCAAGGCGAAGAAGCTCGCTACCAACGAGAGTACGCTCATGCTCCCCTGTAAATGACGTGACTAGCTCACGCTCAGCCTAGTCTTCCCGGTCGTCGGTGAACCGACCGACCCGCATGTGTGGGCCCACCTGATCCCCACTATCGACGTCGTCATCGAAGCCATGGGAGGCACGGCTGACATACGTACCACTGGACTCATCCTTCTCGACGCTGTCGCCATCGCCGCCCAGTCCACCCGTCCTGCCGGGTCTCCGAAGGTCACCTTCATTTATACCTCTGGCACCTGGGTACACGGTTCGAGCACGGACGAGTTTGTCTCGGACACGACGCCACTTGTAAACCCTCTCGAGGTCGTAGCGTGGACTCCTCGCGTCGAACAAACGGTGCTCAAGGACGACCGTGTGAACGGGATCGTGATCAGGCATTCATTGTTATACGGGAAGAGCTCCTTCCTGTTTAGTTCCGTGTTTGAGGCAGCCGAGACAGGTGGCCAGGTTGCGTGGTATGGCAGACCTGGCGGACGGCTCTCTCTCATTCATGTCGAGGACCTCGCGGATGTGTATGTCCGAGCAGCAGAAAGATCTTCCATTGTCGGTGGGCTTGCGATAGACGCTTGTAATGAAGGTGTTGAGTCTGTCGACGACTTTTTGCGGAAACTGGTCCAGATTTCTGGCGCCAAAGGACCGCATGGGTGGATCGAGCCTACGAACCGTGCGTTCTGTCCACTGTTTGCGGGGTCGGTTTAATGCTAATGGTCTGCGAACAGCAATCGAGGAGGCTCTGGCGACGACAGTTCTCGTTCGCCCACACTTTGCCAAGATCCTGTTAGGTTGGCAGCAACGGAAACCAGGGTTGACGGATGGACTGCCCATGTACTATGCTGCGTGGAAAGCCTCCCGCAGCGAGCGGCCCAATGAGAAGTACTTCCTGGCAAGTCTCTAACCCGGATGATATCTTTAACATGAGCAAGAGATGTTCGCTCTTCACCCCTTTGATCTGCGTCTTACTAGGAAGCGACATGATAGTTTTCTTTGTTTCCACATTTCTCTTTTTTTTGTTAACACCGTATATATGCTATGTTGTTGGAAGTTCCCCTTGCTACTACAATACCTTGTGTCGTCGTCACAGCAGATTGACAGATTCTGGTGGTTTTTTATAATACTATCTGTTCACTATCTCTGCTACTGTATGTGCATTCAGCTGATATAGGAGATGTTTCTGTTTGTTGTCATGTTATAGCACTCCGGCTTTAGATGCCAGTATCTACTACATATGTCGTCCGTGATACTGAATAGTAACCATTCAGTATTTCTGCCTTTTGGCTTAGCGGCTATGCGCGGCGGTCTGGTCGTTACATATGCCGTGTGACTGAGCACCTCAACGGGTTGCCGCTCCTCCCCAGGCCCACTACTTCCTTCGGGTCACAAGCCACATGTCGACCTTCCATCTATTCATGCTACGACGTAATGTCCACCACCGCATTGCCATACATCCTTCTCAATGACGTTTCAAAATTCAGCGTGAAGAGAACAAACGGGATTACTTGTCGTAACACTGGAAGAAACATGACCTTTGGTAAGAACGAAGGGGGATGATGGCGAGACCCTCTAACCAAGCGACCACTACTGGAAATATCGATATTCGAGATCCTACGTTCGCCGCCTACACAAAATCTATTCCCAATCTAGACGGTTGTCGCGATATCGGCCGCGACGAGGCTGCTCGATGTCGAGGGCGTGATATCGGGCCTGGTGACGATTCGGTCTCGAAGAACTGTAGAAGCACGCAGGACCCTGTGTATGCTTGCCAAGTTAGTCTTGTGGACGATTATGACTGAATGAGAAAGGGATAGGGATAAATGTTGCATGGCTATGAGTACCAAATGGTGTCGGTGGGATAATGCCATTAGTGATTGGCATGGCCCAGGCTCAGGCCCCGGGCCAGCCCCGAGCCAGGCCCTAGAGGCCCTGAGCCAGGCCGGGCCATTAGAAGGGCTTTCCCAGGCTCAGAGCCCGGCTTGAGGCATGG
>JBBPKD010000828.1:0-14180 GCA_038089075.1 Singerocomus inundabilis
GATCTGACTCGGGGGCTATAGAATCACAGAGTCGCTCATCCCTAGCAGGGGGGTAATGTTACACTTTTCCTTTGTTCTTGTCTTTTCATCCAAACTCACAAGACTCTGCGCACTACACTTCTCGTCTACCCAACTCATATTGTAGTGCGCCTTATGCCATTCCTCTTTGTCTCCTATGCTGACATCCTGTCCCCACTCTTATGCCATCGCCTGTACTTCTTACTTCTGCTCTTCCTTTCCATGTACAGCTTGGCAGAACCTTGGTCAGTGTTATTCTTCCAATTGGCAGATATACTTAGTATCATCATGACTCATACTGACTCGTCATGACTCAGTAACACCGCATGGTCCGTGCATGTTACTTACACATATATAAACCTATGTACAAGAGTACCCATACTCTAGCTTTCGTCTCCCTTGCAATATGCATTGTACTCCTATGTCACTGGCAAATACTAGTTGCCTCTTTACTCTCCGTCCATTGTGCCTCAAAGCCCTGCATGTACTCCATGTATCTTAGGTGACCACTTGGGTTACGCTACGTGCTAGACCCCACTTCGTATCTCTATAAGAGCTCACTCAATAGACGTCGTCTAACCCCAAGGGTCTATGCTTGTCCTCCCAAGAACAAGTGTAACAGGCAGCAGTGACATGGGAGTATAATATCGTGACTAAAGATGGTAGTTACCAGGCATTCTATCAGTGTATTTCTGCTCATGCAGTTCTTAGATGCTGTGTACCTGCAAAGCATTCAGTGGGTATTTTGTTCCTCCTTAATGTCTGAGAGGTAAATTTGATTGAAGTGAACCAACGAACATGGATGTGGACATGACAGCAGCTAAGAGAACTAATGTAAGTGTTTTTATTTTGAAGTCTGCCTTCGCTCCATGTACTTGTGTAGCTTTACGACACTAGTCTGCCTGCCCCTCAGAAGATATCCATCTCGGTAAATCTCCAGGTTTTGCTAAAGTCTGCTCGCTGTAACTATCTTTTAACAGCACTCAAAAGTTTCCGATGGTCCTGCACATCCGCAGTATGCATGATCATATCATCTCCGTCTCATCACCTTAACACACTCTAGCAGGACAACCACACTCCCCAGAAGCACCACTCATGTTGCCGGCAGCAGCATACCTGGAAAGGTGAGGCAGTGGTTTTATTACCTATTACCTTCATATAAATCATCGATACTTTCAGCCCGACGTTGAGGTCGACGTCTTCTTCGTGGGTCAGACAGGTGTCGGCAAAAGCACTCTGATCGATATGATCACTGATACTACAACGACCCGGGTGTTGAATAACGCCAGTCCGCGCACCCTACTGGACACTTCGTATTCAACGGTGGTGCTAGAAACTGGCTTGCGATGTCGACTCTGGGATACGCAAGGCCTTCCTCAGGCAAAACACACCCATACCCAGGGGTGGATGTCCAAGATAATGTTTCGCCTTATGACATCCCAAGATGCACAGGAGCTGAGAAAGACACTCCGGGACCGGACGAAGCTGGGCACGCCAATTCTCGTGTGGTGTATGGACGCCGCAAATATCAATGTTATGAGCTATTGGCAGCAATTTGAAAAGGTGTATGTGGGATATTGTAAAAGAAAGGCTATCCCGGCGGTGGTGATCAACCGAATAGGTCCAAATGCAATCGGCTGGGAGGATAAGTGTAGAAACCACCTTAAGCAGCTGAATCTAGGGAAAGGACCCAATACCATGAATATTCCTCTATTAGGAGTGAGGTATCAAGATGTGTTTTCTGGGTACAATGATGATTCTACGGCTCTCAAAAACCTTATCTCCCAGTTGGCAAAACGTTAATGAAGAGCCTTTGAAAGTAGTATACATCCCGCTTTATTATGTTTCCCCTATTACTTGCAGTCGCTTGGTGCATTAGTGTTTGGCCCTTAATACTTAGCGGGGTAACCACGAACCCTTTTTTAAATGCCATTTATCTATAGTTCAACCAGATCTCCAAAAATGAGATCAGGCGAGACTTATCCTATGTCGTGTATTATGGTATCATGACATGGGCACGACGATACCTTGTGGTCAGCGCTAACCACAAATACTTGAGCGGATCTTATCAAATGGCCATGAACTCCCCGACTCCGAGAATAATACTCACCTCACCAACCTGTACTCTGTATTTATTCGGACTTGTAGCAGAACAATGCTACTAAAGGACTGGCCACTTGCATTTATCCCTTTTGCTCATTCCCTTTAAACTTTGCCGACTAAGTATATCACCTTCGTCGAAGTGACTAGGGTGGGGAAGGGCGCATTAGTAATGTGCTCACTGTTTCCAATTGCGCCAAAGCAACCAACAATGTCAAACCGTGTACCGCCCAACCAAACAGCGCAGGAGGGAGTTAAGCCCTCCCAGTTATGGGACGCGGGGGGTCTAAGTGAAGCTTCGGAACAGGGAGCAATGGTCTTACTGCTTGTCTCCTCAAGCTTCTCTAAGCGCTTTTAAATATAGAGCGTGAATATTCTTGTATGGAAATTTTTCAAATCATCCTTGAACTGATCTGCCATCGATGCGAAGATACAGGTCGAAGCTCAATGGACCAGAATACCACTGGTAATACGAAGTAGAGGACGAGGTAGCACGAGGGTGTTGCGAGACATATGATGGGGATGATAACGTGAGCATTTTTTGCTGTCGTAAGTGCTATTTGGGATGCTGGTATGTATTGGGCCCGATGTAAGAATTTGAGACTCGGGGGACGGAATATAATATTTCGTGTTTGTCTGAGTTCTGTCAAACACGTAGGGGAAGAGTGCTGGGGAACTTGTGACTCAGTATGCAAAGCCTCGCTTACTAGCAGGTTACACGCGGGAACTTCCGAAAACAATCAATTTCAACTCACGAAATCGCCCACACTGACCATCCATATCCACGTCCAAGCGATAACTCTTTGTCATGGCCGGGCGGCAACAGCAACGGCGATCATCGTCCTCGCTGGTACACCCGGCACGGGCAAGTCGACGCACATGGAGACAATGCTCGTCCGTGAGGTGACGGCCGCGGGACTCCTGCTCTCGGTGCCGCTTAGGCACGTCGACGTTGGGGCGCTCATGCACGAGCGGGGATTGCACGGCGGATATGACAGGGAGTGGGACACGTGGCATCCTCTCACCTTCTTGCACCTGCGCATGGAAATCTCGGTCCCTCAATTTCCCGCCACCACCGCTCTCTTATACCTCTCCTTCGCTTTCTTGACCCTTCCACCCCCCTGCGATGACCACAGCTGCGATTAACTACGTCCCTACGATGCCCTCCAGCATCATGTATATCAGCAGGTATATTTCTCCCACGTCTGCACGTGTCCTACTTACTCATACTTTGCGAGATCAGACACAGGGTGAAGCATGGTTCAGGTCCGCAGAAAAGTGGATCGCGGCCGGTGTCCACATGCGCACTGAAATGGCGCTTCTTCCCATACGACAATGTCTTGTTCTTCAGTGAAACCAGCCAGTGGTAAGCGGTGGTAACCGATGGTAGCCGATGGTAGCCGACGGTCTGAACCAGTCCTGACTGCCGACTGATTTACAGAAGTTGGTACCCTTTGAAACGGTAGTTCGACTCCTCAGTCCCGTCGTTGCTGTCAAAGTCCATAGCGCCACCGTCCATGCTGCCTTTGCGACAACGTAGGACCACCCCTTTCTCTTTGTGTCCTTGCGCTTGCTCAACGAGACGCTGTGACATTGGCGTGTGGCTTTGGACACAGGTCACCCAATGACAGATTCATGTATATCGACTCGGACATCAAAATTCAAATACTCGATGCCATGAGTCAATTGCCTCGCGCTGAAAAGGAGCAATGCGGTGCCTTCATTGTAAGCATCCCCTTTCTATAGTTCGTCACCTCGAACATGAACCTGGTCGATAGTACCACTGAGAAAATTCCCATCACCGAAACAGAACAAGCAAACACTGCATCTGTGCACAAGCCAAAGTCTGCATGGCACTCGGACTGGCGGTTGATCCCGAAACCGGACGATCCATCATCGTCCGATCCCGAGAAGGACGGTGCTGGTCGGCTGGAACTATGCCTATTTCATCTCCATGCTCTCATTTATTGCGGGCTTTCTATCGCTCTATTTATTTGTAGGCCTTGGTACACTCTCTGTCTTCTCGGCTCACATTTCCTTTTTATTTTTTCCTTCTAGTCCTCATTAGGACTGGCGTTTCTGTCCTGGTCTCAGAGTGGGTTCTAGATCACAACTATGTGCGATTTACCCTGCTTTCCATGGCTCCGTTCCTGTTCTCTGTTGCATTGGTAAGTTCATTCGTCTGACTCGGAAGACGTGGTGCTAAACCGGGGCATACTGTAGTTCTTTTGTCCTCACCTCGTAGGAAACCTGTCCTTGGTGTACGTGGTTTCTTTGGCCCTATTGCCCGCTCAGATTATCCCTAGGCTTGGACCTATAGCTCAGTATCACGAAAACTCCAGATACTACTCTGCCGCTTATCCTTAACCAAATAAGGAGGTCGACGCTGCCTTGCCTCATATCACCATCGAGCTTCCGGTCTTCAAAGAGAGTCTGACCAAGACCATGTACACTTCGAGCAATCATGTGTATGTCACACGATCCAATTCCGCTCACCGTCCACTGTTACAACGCGCCGTCCGTGGTCTCGGTGAAGAAGGCGATGCAAACCTATGCGCGCCAAGGAGGCACCTCATCCATATTAGTTCACGATGACAGTTTGCAAATCATTAATCATTAGCGAGTAAAAATATCAAGAACGCATCGCATTCTATGCCAACCACAACATTCGCTGGGTCGCTCGTTTAAAGTACGATGATTTCCCTGGAGGATTCAAACGAGTTGGACGTTTCAAGAAAGCTCCCAATATGAACTATAGTCCGGCGCTGAGCATCAAACTGGAGAGACACCTCAAGTCACTCTCGGAAGCCGTGGAACTCGGCGAGATAGAGGAAAACGAATCGGAGTGTCTCGAGGACAAGACGCTCGAAATAGCTGTCGGGAAGACGTTCGAGGAGAGCGACCGGAGATGGCATATGTGGGCATCGAATGGAAAGTCGTTGCGAATCGGCGAAATCATCCTCATCATGGATGCGGATACGCTCGTACCAGAGGTCAGCATTGTGCACTTCTTTCTTTCGCTCTCTGACATCAGGAGGTAAGACTGTTTGCGCGATGCCGCCCGGGAATTCGCAGCGTGACCACCAACCAGCACGAATCGGGTCCGACCGTCCCACTTGGCTTATGCACTCCACGACACTGAGACCACCCTTGCCCTTCTTTCACACAGACGTGATGCAGGTTTCATTCTATTACTTTGAGAATGGGGTTGCCCATTTCACACACAGGATCAACAAATGTATCTCCGTGGGCTGTGCGAATGGAGAAGTGGCCTCGTTTGTGGGGCACATTACCTTCTTGCGATGGTCCGCTATTCAAGACGCATTATTTATTGATCCTGCGGATGGAAGGCAGAGGTTATGGTCAGAGTCGAATATGTTCGAAGACTTTGACATGGCACTCCGTCTTCAGCCCAAGGGTTAAACCTTCTTTAGGCGACGCATTCCAAGGGAGGTTTCAAGGAAGGTGTGACTTTGACTGTCGACGATGAACTCAACCGCTGGCAAATACGGCAAGTGTTTCGGACGACGCACATTCACGGACGCTGATCATCGCGCCAGGCTGCAACGAGCTTATCTTCAACCCGCTCATCGAGTGGTGGCGAAAAGGCTCAATTGTGAAGCAGCTCCGCATCTTTGTCTGGTCCGGTGCACCAGTTTACTACAAGTTTTTCATGATGGCCTGTGAGACGTCAGCGATTTTCTTGTGTCGCATTCACTGACTCAAACACCTAGACATGTTCTCGTACTGTGAGTTATTTGCTATTCACGGCCTTGGTGTGCACGTTGCGACTCATTCACGCCATGACTAGACGGGATTGCCGCATCTGCTGTTCTGACGGTTCTTAACTACCTACTCCTTGGGTTCCAAGTTCCCATCCATGGTTTCTTCCTTCATAGTCTCGAAGTCTAACTGGCTTACACGACCGTCTTTCCTGGACTTGGTAATTTGGGGTTCACCTTGCTTGAATACCGCTTCGGATACCGTAGTCGGCTTGAATCTTACGTCCAATGGATTCCTTTCTTGTACGTCTGTTGACCTGCTCTCTTATCCCGACTGACCCGTTTCGTTACCATTTTTAGCTTTTTCTTTGATAGTCTCAGCATTCGCCTGTGTATAACGCTCTTCGCACACCTCTTCTCGTACGACATCACATGGGGAGCTTGTCCATCCTGATGGCCGCAGGGATGATCATGTTGAGTACAGCGGTGAGCGTCGTTCCTGCGGGATGGCAGGTCGATTCACGGGACGGCCGTCGTACTTCCGCTTGCGTACGTCATCTGGTCCGACGTCAATCCGAATTGTTTCGTTGACGTGTTGTTGTGTTTCCACAGGATCGTCCTCGGGTGTCATGTCCTTTTTCCTGTGAGACGGGTGCTTCTCTACTTGTTCCCATCGTTTTTGACGTCGTTGCTCGTCAGATCGTGCTCAACCAGTGGGTTATGATATTCTCGTATTAATCAATGTGGCTCGTTTTTATTTTCCGCAATGCACCATGGACGGGATCTTGCCCTACGATCATTCAGATGTGCATATATTGTATACAGTATATATATTGTAACATTCTTTTATCTACACTGTTCCTTCTTTGCTAACGCTGTCTTGTATGACATGTTTTTTCTGTCTTTTTTAAAAAAAAATTACGGCTCTGGTTAGGACGATGTGCTTGGAATGCTGCTGAGCTTTCTGAGTGGTTCTCTTCGTGTAGTATGGTACTCAACCGGGATATTTTTCAGTCATGGGTGGCTGCTTGATTTTCTTTGGCATTGTCCGTTTCTTTTTAACTTGCGCGGAACGACTTGATCAGTGTTCATTACCGTCGTTGTCTTTGTGAATGAAATAAACTTAGAAGGGTAGGTCCGTGTGAATACAGTATGTAATATATTTATATTGTCCGTTTATGGAAATGAGTGCAGCGTAAGCGAGGTACTATGTTGTATGGTAACGATCTGCTCTCCAAGAGTCTTGTTAAAACCATTCGAGCTCGTCTTTGACATCATTGCATGGCCAACTCCCCGCAGAACGTATACGCACGCGGTCTTCTATCACACCGCGGATATCCACTGTGGACTCCTGAGCCAGGCATCAAACTTCCAGAAAGCTATCAGCAGGAAGGACTCAAGATCGGTGATGTCGGGGTGGTCGATCCAGAGGAGGGTGGTTTTGATGTCTTCTTCAATGTGACGCTATCCCCAGATCACCCCCTTCATACGACAGATGGTGTCCCCAACAACTTCGCCCAAATCAAGCTGGGACGTAGTGATTATAAGATCGTTCCTGATGCAGAGGGACCTGATCGTGTCATTCCATCGTCTCCCCAGGCCGTGGGGCATACAGATCATTGTGTCGATCCATTTTATATAGATGATGCGACGCGCAGGTATGCCATCACTCGTTATCGCACAAATGCTTTCCTGACTCCATACTCTTAGGCTAACTAATCATCAATTTACTCTACATCAAAATGAAGGCGCAATCCTCATCCTTCCACAGGGTGCCGAACATCATAGGCTCAGAAAAAGGTCGCTTCTTCTAGATGTCATCATTCAAAATGCAGTCGAGTGGTATCGCTTCGCTCGAGAACAACTCTACCAAGACATCAGTAATGATGCCCTCTACCTGATTACCGGATTTCATAAAGCACAATCATGGTCACTCGCATCGTTTTCAAACACATGTGCATCTTCTGCTCGCTGTAAAATTGTGCAGCTAATGAAAGCGGGACCCATATTATCGGATGACTCGACTTGGGAGCATGCTCATCCTTTGGAATGGCGTATCGGACCTCGACATTCTCTTGGGATTCCAAACCAGAGTGTATTCATTGTAGGGTTCAAAATTGCGATCAACGAGGAACTACTGCACCTGAAACGAGCTGCGGTCAAAGTTTCTCATTCAAAACCTACCTTGGATTCCAAACTTGTCGGATCCGGGGCATGGTTGGAAAATATGGTATCGAGGAGGCTACTCGAATCTATACGCTCCTCTAAAATCTCTTCTCAGGACGAGGAAGTCAACGAATCAGCATTTGAACATGGTTCACCCGAAGACGAGCATGAACCTGTCAGAGTAGAGCACGTCCCACAGCTATCACAAGTATGACCTTGTTATGTTCGAAATTTCGATTACCGACAAAACCATAGCCCTTCCATCCTTCCGACGTTATCAACCGTTACATGTTAAGAAAGGTTTGACTGTCACTCCAGATAAAGTATTGGAGACCTTACATACCCTGTTTCTCTGTCAGGAGCCAACTGCAAAGATTGCTGTGACGCATGACAGTCAATGGATTGCTCTTCTAGAAAGGGTGTGTGTGTCCATGTTAATCTTGTCCGATTTTAATATTATTCTGCAAGGGGATATTGACACAGCAGGAGATATTGAATGAAAGACTTCTCGAGGCAGCAGTGGCTCGGGAGTATAAAATCATCGCCAAAGATGGTAGCTGTGGCACGTTCCATTAGTGTATATCTGTTAATGCAAATTCTTAGGTGCCGTGTACTTGCAAGGCATCCAGTGGGTATTTTATCCCCACCCTCCACTAGTTGAAGTCTGAGGATTCAATTTGACACCGAAGTGGGTCGACAGACACGGACATTGACACGGCAACACCTCTGGTAGCTCCTGTAAGCACTCTCATCTTGGAGTCTACATTGGTCTACATATTTGCTCACGTAGGCTGAGCACCAACTCCACGACTTGTATACTTGCCTTTGGGTAACAAGCGGGGTTGTTTGTGAAGAGCGTGTGCAGCTTCACGACTTTTCCAGCCACCTGGATGATTGTCACGGCGTCATGGATACGAAACACGCGATTATCAGCTGCAACTGGAGCAATTGCCCTGTTCAAGTGAGCAGAGCGAGCTTCATGGAACATGTCCACGCGGAACACCTGTCAGTGAACATCTGAACCATACAGCAGAGAATTGATAAAGGCACATGTAAACAGGTCTCTCTCTAGTACCATTCCTAAGGGCGACATGAAACCAATTGAAATTGGTTGTCAAGACACTATATTTTCGGTCGGCTTCCTCGCTGATGGGCAGCACATTATCAGTGGTGACGTTGAGGGAAGGATTCGACGTTGGCAAGTGGTGGATGGCAAGGAGGTGGGGACGCCGATGAATGCGTTGAGCTGCATTTTCGACCTCACAGTGTCGAGAGACGGAAAGTGGCTTGTCAGCGGGACAGACAGTGGTCAAGTAGCGGTGTGGAATGCGAAGAGCCACGAAAAAGTGAGAGAGTTCGAAGCACACGGCAGTTGGGTGAATGCGGTGGATGTCTCACCAGACGGGACGAGAATCGCGACTGGATCGGATGACTTTACCGCCTGCGTCTGGTCGCTCGAGACTGGCCAGCGACTGCTTGGCCCACTGGAGCATCCGGACAACGTGGTTGGAGTCAAATTCTCACCCGACGGACGCCTCCTCGCGACTGCCACGTGGGAAGAGGAATCGGTTCGGATCTACGACGCTCAGAATGGCCACCTCCTCGTCGACGTCCCGATCCAAGCCAATTCGGAGGACCAACGCAACCGGTGCCTCGCCTGGGCCAGCAACAGCAGGAATCTCTTTTTCTTGTCTCTCGACGGCAATGTCAACTGTCTCGACGCATCAACTGGGACCATACTCTCGAAATGGCCCATTCACGACGACGACACTCTCTGTCGTGTCGCTCTGTCAGGCAATGGCAGATTTATTGCAGTATTGGCTGATTCGTCCATCTCATTCTGGGACATTACTACGCGCAAGCAAATTGGGTCTGTCACCAAGGCTTCAACTGAAATCTTCTCCATGAACATCTCAGCAGACTACATTGTGACGGGCGAAAACGGGAAGATCACTCTGTGGAATATCGGGGATGTGCTCCCCCCTCTCTACGGTGACACTGTATGTATACTTGCGTCAACAGCTCGACCGGTGAGATTCTTCACTAACTTGGGTCCCTGCCGATTTTCCCTGAACAGGCGGTGCAATGGTTGGAGGCAGAGAGTACTAGTCCTGAGGAGAACACCGAATCACCTAGTACACGGGAGGAGAGCTTTAGTGGGTTATTATCAGCTTGGCCTGCATGTTGTTGACGTCCAGATCCATTAAGCAGCAAAATCACAGGTTTGAAAGAAACCATCCAGCGTCTGCGTAATGAGCTCTCCGACTCACAACGCATAGCCAAAAGTTGAAGTGCTCATAATGGATAGGCTAGCAATGTATTCTTTTGTAATTCTAGGGGTATCACTTGAGCATGAGACGGTCTGTGAGAACATAGACTTGAGTCTCATAACATGGTAATGTGGGTTTCAGTCGTCTCATGTCGCCAACCAGCGGGCAACTAGTTACACTTGAGTTGTATTATGCCAGTAGGTCGACTATTGTCTATTTCAGGCAACGTAGTATTATGAAATGGACTAGTCGAAAGCTTGACTCCCCGACCTGAGTGTGCGCATCTGCGCATTTGCACACTCACACTCACAATCCCATCCAACAATGTAGGTCGTCAACGCGCTCGAGCCACTCGTGGATGCAGGTGGGAACTCGTGCTCGACTGGCACATGTGCGATGTCTTTCCCAAGTAATGTGCAGATCTCGTTATCGTCCTGCAGTGCCAGCACTCCTTGCTCTGGGATTGACTCGAAAAACGGTGCGTCTAGCTTTCCCTTCCCCTCCCTCTCCGAATCTCTTCCTCTTATCCCTTCACCCCTTCATCGATTTCTTTCAGTTGCTTTTGAACAGGTCTAGTTTTCGATTTCCTTTGGCACTGTCTTCTTAACAGTTTCATTTAACCCTGCCATGCATGACGACTCATCAGGGGTGCATGTATTCAAGACGGAAAGAAAAACAGTACAGGTGGTTATGTAGGGACTTCGCATCATCTAACTCAACTTAGCTCAAATGCATTCAGGGACCTGACATAGCCCTCACACAGGTTTTTGAAAATAGGTGCAAACAACATCGCTACATACATATATGCAGAGGAAAAAGGTTGCATGATTTACAGCATGTCCTCAGTTACGTTCACCTCATCTGTGATATCATATCATGGCCAACTTCCCGCAGAACATATATGCTCGCAATCTTCTCTCACACCGTGGATATCCACTGTGGACTCCCGAGCCAGGCATTGAACTTCCACAAAGCTATCAACGGGAAGGACTCAAGATCGGTGATGTCGGGGTGGTCGATCCAGAGGAGGGTAGTTTTGATGTCTTCTTTAATATGACACTACCCCCAGATCATCCCCTTCATGCACCAGATGGTGTCCCCAACAACTTCACCCAAATCAAGCTCAGACGTAGAGATTATAAGATCGTCCCTGATGCCGAGAGTCCTGATCGTCTCATTTCATCTTCTGGTATGAAGTGTGCAATCCATTTAGTTGATCCATGTTATATAGATGGAGCGAGTCGCAGGTGTGCTCTCATTCGTCACCGTACAGTTGGTTTCCTAACTCTCTAATCTCAGGCAAACTAGTTATCAGTTCAACCTACATCCAAATGAAGGCGCAATGCTCATCCTCCCGCAAGGTGCCGAACGCCATAGGCTCAGAAAAAGGTTATTCCTTTTAGATGTCATCATTAAAAATGCAGTCGAATGGTACCGCTTCGCTCGAGAACAACTCTCTCAAGATATCAGTAATGATGCCCTCTACCTGATTACTGGGTTTCACAAAGCACAATCATGGTCACTTGCATCGTTTACAAACACTTGTGCATCCTCCGCCTGCTGTAATATCGTGCAAGAGAGGAAAACAGGTCCCATGTTATCAGACGACTCGACCTGGGAGCATGAACATTCTTTGGAATGGCGTATTGGACCCCGACACTCTACTGAGATTCCAAACCAGAGTGTATTCATCGTTGGGTTCAAGATTGCAGTCAGAGAGGAACTACTACACTTAAAACGAATCATGGTCAAGGTCGATCATTCTAAACGCACGTTAGCCTCCAAAATTGTTGGATCCGGGGCGTGGTTGGCAAATATGCTGCCAGGGATGCTATCCGACTCAGTACACTCCCCTGAAGCTGCTTCTCCAGACGAGGGAGTTAGTGACTCGGCACTTGAGCATGGTTCACCCGAAGATGAGTTTGAATCTGTCAGGGTGGAGCATATCCCACAGCTATCGCAGGTATGATTCTAATTACTCTATATTCAACATTTCAAGTAATGACAAAATTGTAGCCATTCCATCCCTCCGACGTTATAAACTATTACATGTTAAGAAAGGTTTGACTATCACTTAGGATTAGGTCTTATGTACCTTATTTCGTTATCAGGAGCCATCTGCAAAGATTGCTGTCACGCATGACAGTGAATGGATCACTCTTCTAGAAAAGGTCTGTGCAATCATGTTAACCTTATCTAATTTAAATAATATTTGTCAAGGGAATACTGACACAGCAAAGTATATTGAATGAAGAGCTTCTCGAGGCAGCAGTGGCTCGGGAGTATGATATCGTCACCAAAGATGGTAGCTGTCGCACATTCTGTCATTGTACATATTTCTGCTAATGGAAATTCTTAGGTGCTGTGTACTTGCAGTGCATCCAGTGTGTATTTTGCTCCCCTCCCCCACTGATTTAAGTCTGAGGGTTCAAATCGACACAGAAGTGGACCAGCAGATATCCACATTGGCACAGAAACGGCTAAGGCAACACCTGTTGTGAGCTCTCCCATATTGGAGTCTACCTTTGTCTATATATTTATTCACATAGGTTGCACACCAACCCCATGACTTCCACACTTGCAATTGGGTGGATTACAAATCAGGACTTATTTGTGGATCTTCTGTTGACCCTCACGAACTTTGCCAGCACATGGCTGGTTGTCACGGCATTAGGAACATGAATGCAGGTTTAGTTGTCGAGTGCTGCTGGCTCGGTTGCCATGTTAAGATGAAGAGGGCCAACCTCCTCAGGCATGTTCGTGGGGTGCACTTCAGAATGAGGCGTCCACACAAAGGGTCTATTTCGAGGACTTCGAGTGGCCAAGCATGTCAGGAGCTACTGACAGGGCCACCAACCAGGGGAAGAGAAAGTAAGAACTTTCCGCACCAGGATGGGGACAAATCACTGTTCTTCCTTCATACGTTTCCAAGCATGCAAGGGATACACTATTTGGAGCCACCGGCAGGGACGTCAACCAGGGGAAGAGAAAGCGAGCACGCTCTGCACCAGGATGGGAACGAATCACTACTTTCCTCATCTGTTTCTGTTTACAAGACGACTGGTGGAGTGTCCCTTGAGGATGGGGCAATCTATGAGTATGCCATGGACTTATTATGATGTATGTGGGTTTCAGTTGAGTTACTCAGGTGTCGTCAACTAGTTGGTCAATTAATCCATGGGATTTATATCTATGCTAGTCAGAGTCACTGTTGTATATTTCGAACGATCTAGCGTAATAAAATAGACTAGCTCTTGACTCCCCTATCTCATTTAATTAAAAAAGGTCTAGTTCTCGACTTTTTTTGGTATTGTCCGTTTGGTTTCTTTTTGACTCGTGCAAGTCTCCAACTTGTCGTCGTCATCTCGTGGTGTTGTCTTGAATGCTTCAGCACCCCCATCGCCGCCTCGGTCGACCATTTCTATTTCAGGCAACCTAGCGTGATAAAATGGACTAGCTCGAAAGCTTGACCCCCAGACCTCAGTGTGCGCGTCTGTGCATTTGCACATCCCCACTCACAATCCCTAAACCACGATCTACTTCATTCACCTCTCCTCCACACATATCCAATCGATAACTCTGTATCATGGTTGGGCGGCAACGGCGATCCCCGATCATCGTCCTCACTGGTACGCCTGGCACGGGCAAGTCGACACACGCAGAGATGCTCGTACGTGAGGTGACAGCCGCGGAGCCCTCTCTGCTCCCGATACCGCTTAGGCACATCGACGTCGGGGCGCTAGTACGCGAGCGGGGATTACACGATGGGTATGATAAGGAGTGGGACGCATACACAGTCGACGAGGACAAGGTACGTGTACGGCGTTGTGTGCGCATGCGTTGTTCTGATTGGGGAAGAAACGACGTAGGTCGTCGACGCGCTCGAGCCGCTTGTGGATGCGGG
>JBBPKD010000829.1:0-14176 GCA_038089075.1 Singerocomus inundabilis
GTGAAGAAGTGAAAGTATCACATGACCTTGTGAATATGTGAAGGTGTGAAATGATCACGTGATCTGAAAGATAAGATAAGATAAGAAAAAAGAAAGAGAATCATACAAGTGTCTGAACAGATTCACAACACCTAGCCAGCAAACTAATGTTGCAAATACTAGGTAAGACAAGGAAGAACTAAGCTAAGATATCATATAGAAAGTACCAGCTTTATATACATATCCAAATGGTGCACAGACCATTAAGTAGGGCAGGTGCAGGAAAGGACACTACCTTAGTAATGAATAAGAGACAGGTGCCAAGGGTTGAGGATGACAGCTATCAAAGTGAAATGTGTAGCAGCTATTAGGACAAAATGACAGCTGTTGATCAAGAGAAGAAAGCAAGCAAGCAATAAAGATGTCAATCAAAAAGCCATGCTGTGTGTGAAAAAGAAGATCTGAAGATGAAGCACAGTTTAGGCAAAGTAAAATGGTAATGCCCAGGTTGACTCTGGGAAAATGGTGACCAATGAAAAAGAAAGGGAAAAGTGTATGGGTAGAAACATAACACTTAGTGAGGACATCAGCACAGGACTTATATGTTGTGCTCTTGTATATGACTAAGTCCTTGTATTTCATAGGGCAAGGAAACAGAGGTCCAAAGCAGAGGTAGCGTCAGAGAAGTAGGGGTTGGATGAGTTAGTTGAATAAGGACAGAAGGGGTAACTTAGTTGATATTTGTACTAAGGGGACATACAGGAGGATGCAACTTTTAAGTACAAAGGAAGTAAGGTACAAGATACAAGGTGAAACAAGTAAGCATGTGGAAGTGTCAAGTGACCATATGGTAATGTCAAAGAAACATATGGAGACATCAAAGGGTGACAAAACAAATGATAAGAGGATGACAATGACAAGATGTAATGTACACAGCAATGATTGAAGTCAAATAGGTCTGGCATGGTCTAGACTGGTCACAACAGAGGAATGAACTCCAGAGTAGGAACTCTGAGGGATAGGAGGTGTAGGAGGTGCAAGGGTTGACAGAGTTGGCTGGAGTTGATCAGAGGAGGGGTGATAGGGGTCAAATGGATGGATATGACAACATTATCTACTCTTATAATGGGCTTAGCAGAAAACCTGAAAACTCATGATGATCCAGGATTGTTGGTATCAGCTTTTCTTTCTCTTTAGACTATGAGCAGTTGATTTTCTAGTCTGAGACTGCCCGCTATGGCTTTTTCTTTTGGCCTAGACGGGGACGGTTGGCATTCCGGTCCTTAGCACCCTGTCTTTTACTCTTCTTCATCCTCTTTCCTGTCTTCTCGCTCTGTCCCTGTCCCTCCCTCTCTTGGTCTCTTTCGCCCTCCCTCGCCTTTGTACGCATTAGATTATTATGTTGTCTATGAGACAGCTTATGATACTCTTTATTACAAGTTCACTTATACCATGCTAAAGAAAACCTGCCATACTCACTTGCCTGAGACATATTGTTCGAACTTTCGTCTGGGACGCCTACTGAGCGTGCCAGCAAGATCGGTAATAAACGCACCGACCACGAATCACGAAAAACAATCGAACCTACCAGCTAACAGTGGTCAACCTCGAAATAAACAGCATAGGGCACAAAGGGAGAACAATGTCATAGATCGACGTGCCATTTTCAGTTCAACAATTGGTCTTCATAAAAGTGGAGCGCAGGATCTTTAACGATTCTATCTATCATCGTTACATCCACCCGATACCACTCCCCACGGTCATAGCGGTCAAAGCCCAATCTCGTCAACATACGGCAGTGTCTTGATATCACCAACAGTGACAAACGTCGGTGCAACCGCAGTAAGCTCAGAAACAGCCTACAAGGAAAAAGAGGACAGTCAGTCACTATAAGACATGGGTAACTTGTAAAGCAATCACCTTGGAGACAGCCGCCGCATCAACCTTGTCCAGCGCAGCCAATGTGCTTTCAACAGAAGCATTCACATTCGAGAATATCTAAGGACAAAAACCGTCAACCAACCCACCCCGAAAGCAGAGCACAGAGAATAACTCACCTGACTACTGATACCCTCTACAAGGCCTTCCCTGCCCTCGACAGCGGCAGCAGCACTGAATTTGGCGCGTGCAACGGCAATCTTGAGCTCATCTGTACTCAGGGGTTTCCTCAGTTTTTCTACAACAGCCTTGGCAGCCTCCTTGACGCTCTTGGTATTAAAACCTTGGACTAGAACACCAGTCAAGACGGCGTCGGAATATGGAATATGGACCGAGGTAATGGTTGCAGGTGGACGAGGTACAGAGGGCCACTTGAGGGACTGGGTCGGTGCAACATGTACGTTGAGAACAGAGAGCACAGGTGAAGGAGTCGTGGTACCAAAGCCAATGAACACTGTCTGAGGACCCTCATGCGCGTCAATTCGCGTCGAACCACCAAAATACTTCGAAGGAGTGGTCGTGACAGGAGAACCCGTAGGGAGGGTGGCATCTACAAGGGCCTTGTCGAGGAGCTCTGCGAGACGCGCCGAGTCGATACCGGTGCCGACGACAGCTACATTACTCGAGGTGAAAACCTCTTTTGCAAAAGATTTTACAGATTCAAGGGAGACAGAGGTATGGGAGTTTGCGAACAGGGATGCACCAAGGCCTGTACGGAAGGCAAGGGCATGTGCAGCCTCTACGGCAACGGTACTTGACGACTGAACAGCAGCGGTAGCCTCATCGCGGACGACAGGAAGGACGTATTCCGTGTACTCATGACGAAGGAATTTGGGAGTGGTAAGGATGGAAGTTAGCACGGAAGTGAAGAAGGACCTAAAAGTACATTAACACGACATGCTTAGTGGGAAATATGAGTGCACATACTCGTCACCACGAAGGAACTCGGAAGTAAATGCGAGATGCTCGCGTGATAGACTGGCAGAGAGAACACCGCCGTAGAGTTCGCTCTCTCGCACAGTTCCGAGCGTCGATCGCTTTGCCGTGCTCTGGAAAGACGTGTTGAGACAAGTTGCTGGGTGAGACCCCGCGCTACTTCATTGAAAAAAAGTCGAACAAACCTTGAAAGCAAAGTTTTTCAAGACGTGAGCGACACCTGGACCGGGTTCGTACCGGCTGCCGGCTTTGACGACCAAGGTGACGGCGGTGGTTGGTTGACCGTTGTCAACGGCAGCGACTTTTATCCCGGAAGCCTTGGACTCGACGGCAGTGGCGAACGAGCGTGCCAGACGTTTGCTGGTCGACGCCCGAGTTACTAGCATGGCTTGAGGTAGTTGGTTGTAGAAACTGCAATGAATTTTGGAGCGAGCGGAGTTGAGTGACGCGCGTGCGGTCGATTCCGTGTTCGTCCGAAAACAAAGACTTGTACTGTACCCCGCTGGTCATTGAATTATTCCATCACAAATACTGTGGGTCCCTTCTAGATGACTGATTTTTTGTGATCATCACGATGGTACATGGTGCGATGGGCTCTATCGTCCTCATCTGGTCGATATCGACATTGTCTTGGAGCATAGCTTGCTCTCTTTTTGCCGTTCAAACCTCAAGTCGTCAAGGTGAACGGAGTACAGACTTGGACCCGTAGCAGATTCCTAGAGAGAATTCGTACAAACCGCTTCTCGTTCACCACTCTGTCGCATGCAGGTCTGAGGGGATCTTCAATCTAGATACAGTCGAACGCGTTACTATAAGTACGCTCCATAAAATTTATTGGCAGCTCCATCCCAATTAGAAGTTCGATATGGTCCTTCCATCAACTATCCGCGAGTATCATGGCCAGGTTTTTGTCATTGCCATGCTCTTCCCAGTTCTCTTTTGACCATGCTCAATGCAGGGTGCGAGTTATCACGACTTCGTAATTCAGAATGTCCCACTCTCGAAGCCGAGGGCTACGGAAGTGACCATCAAAATTCATGCAGTTTCTTTACAAGTGAGCTATTTTCAGCTCAACAGTCAGCCCAACGCACTCTTATATCTCTCTCAGTACCGTGATCTCATTATCTCCAAGGGTATACTCCCAGGGTCCGTCTACTCGTCTGCACTCTTCTCTCGCGTCATTTCTTACTACTTCATTTTTCCATAGCCGGAAGGAAAACTTCCTCCCCTGCTCCGACTGTGCTGGCGAGATTGTGGCTGTTGGCGAAGATGTTAAAGGCTGGAAAATTGGCGACCGCGTCTCTCCTAATTTTCACCTCGATCATCTCCATGGAGATATCACGGAAGCTATCAAGAAAACTGGACTAGGATGCGGAGTTGATGGTGTGCTGAGGGAATATATCAACGTGCCTATGCATGTGAGTTATCGGCACTGTTCTTCTTTGATCTTGTTGCTGATGCTACATAGTCACTCGTTAGAATTCCCGACTATCTAACGTATGAGGAGGGTTCCACCCTACCGTGAGTTCCTTCAGTTTCTTTCTCGTAATGCTCTCGCTGAAGGATATTTCATGTTAGATGTGCTGCATTAACTGCGTACAATGCAATTCACGGGCCTGTCCCTCTCAAGGGAGGCGACTGCGTCCTTGTACTTGGTACTGGTGGTGTTTCTATGTGAGTGAACAAATCGTCTTGTGTAACCAGTTCATCCATCAACGTCTTGGCAGCTTTGCTGCTCAGATTGCCCTTGTTTGCGGTGCCACAGTCATTGCAACTTCCTCGTCTGACACCAAGCTTGAGATCGTAAAGAAACTTGGTGTACAGCACGTCATCAACTACAATACGAATCCTAATTGGGAGGATGTAGTTCTCAAGATCGTGAGTGGTAATGGTTCTCTGGTGGTAATTCTCGGACCACCTGACTTGTCAAGACCGAGGGGAGAGGCGTCGATCACATTATCGAGGTGAAGCGTCTATCGATAATTAACCAATGTTCTCGGAAAGAATTCACGTTATACAGGTTGGTGGACCCAACACGATTTCCAAGTCCGTCAAGGCCGTCAAATGCGCTGGACAGATTCACGCCATCGGAGTTGTGTCCGGAATAGTAAGATGCGTCTTTGCCCTCTTTTACAAGTACTTAGTCATCGTATTATAGCACGACCAGGGTATGTCTATTCTCGGCGTGATCGAGAAAGCCGTCACTGTACGCGGTATTTTTGTCGGTTCTGTCGAGCAGTGAGTGATTACCCCTTTTCGGCGGTTGATGTATACTGCAGTGTTCACTGGCTGGCACCTTAGGTTCGAGGACATGAACCGACTGTTCGTTGCCCACCATATCCGCCCTGTCGTGGACAAGGTCTTTTCCTTTAATGAAGCCATTGAAGCATACTCGTACTTGGAGTCGCAGAAACATGTGGGCAAGGTTGTCATCAAAGTGACGAAGAATTGATCGCGCGTCCATGTCAGCGACATAACATGACAATACATGTATTGTCAGGTCGGCTCGGAATATATTCTACTCTTTTTTCCATGAAGCTCGTAGTTCGTCGAAGAGGCTCTGGAACACCTATAGCCTGACAATCTGCCAAACATTGGAAACCATCGCGACGTCAATCCATGGTCCTGGTTGATCTTCCGACAGCAAGGAACTCTTGTGTGTCAAAGTCCATTCGCATTGGGTCTTTTCGGAATTATCAAGCTTCCAACTGCCACAGGCCAGACGAGCGATGAATGCAGTTCAGGAAGGCCTGAATAGCACGTAGGCGCACTCGCATTAGACGTAGATCCTTCCGTTGGTAGTTTTGTCTGTATGATTTTTGTTCAAGTCCACAAATAGTCAACTTTTGAGTTTAGATCATTCCCAATGCCAAGCTACTCTGCCACTGCTACAGCTTCACTGAGAAAGCACTAGGACGTGGTCGATCCAAGCATTCTTCGGACCGGGGGACGCGCGCCATCGATTTTCGACTTTTGCGGACAACGAGCGCCTACCAGGTCGCGGGCAGTCCAATCGCAGACAGCACCTGCCGAGTGTTGTTACATGCCCAGTCCCGACATACCACTCCACTCCATCTCATCCACTTCTCGGTCACGCGCTCCTCCCATCGGCCAGCATACCCTCAGTCCTCAAGGAGACGACGAAACAACCAAGACAGCAGGCATGCACACACGTGCATTTGGGGGCGGTGCTGCGGCCCGAACGTCGACTCGTGCGTTCGGGGGTACACGCTCAAAAAGCAAGGGAAAGCAGCGAGAACGGTATGCAGACGAGTCAGACGAAGAAGCGACATTGTTGGGAAACGTCGAGAGGGGTCCGGACGGTGATCCTGACGGCGACGACGACGGTGATATTGGTAGCGAAGTACAGGGTTCGACTAGGCTGAGGCGTTTGGAGCGACCTCAAAGGGTGCGTTGGCATGTTTTATGATATGAGTACGACAGTCGTAAATGATAGCACTCATTCTCTCGCCGTAGCAGCGCTCATCAACACCCAGCGGAGCGGGAAGCAGAAGCAGACAGGACAAGTCTCGTACCATTCCGTTTAGACCCCCAGGTGGGCACTCTTTTTCTCTGTTTAATGGATCTATGCTGTTGTTGACTGACATACACGACCCGCTCTTGTATTCAACAGAGAAATTTCATTCTCGTTTCCCTCCCAACATCGTTCGCAACCAAAAGTACAGCATATTCACCTTCTTCCCGGTTGTTCTATACGAACAATTTAAGTTTTTCTTCAATCTATATTTTCTGCTTGTTGCATTGTCGCAATTTATTCCTGCACTCAAGATTGGTGCGCCCATCAGAATGTCTCCCTTTTTCCACTGTATCTCATGCATTTGAATATCATTTAGGTTTCATAATCACGTATGTTGCACCACTCGCTTTCGTCCTATGTATCACGATGGGAAAAGAGGCATACGACGACTACAAACGTAATCTTCGCGACCACGAAGCCAACTCCCAGAAGTACTTAATATTGGCACCCCCTCCCTCTTACAAACGCATGAATTTTCGCTCATCCGAGTCTGCAACCCTGTTCGACGTCTCTGATCCTGAACTGCGGGACCAATCGGGTTCTCAACCAGATCCAGGCCCACATACGCGTTCCGTACCATCTTCGTCTCTTAAAGTTGGCGATCTCGTACTCCTTGAGAAGAATGACCGTGTACCCGCTGATATGATTCTACTCCGAACATCTGATCCATCTGGAACGTGCTTCATACGTACGGATCAACTCGATGGCGAGACCGACTGGAAGACCCGCGTTGCTGTCACTGGGACGCAAGGCTTGAAAGGGGGTGAAAGAGATATTATGATGCTCGACGGAGAGGTCTACGCTGATTCCCCTATCAAAGATATTCACAATTTCGTCGGCACCATTACTGTAAACTCGAAGTCTGAGTTCGAACATGCACATGGGAATTCCTCTCCGATTGTGGAGTCTCTTTCTGCGGAGAATATGCTTTGGGCAAATACTGTACTGGCAGCGGGGTCTGCCGTTGGGTTCGTGGTGTACACAGGAAGTGAGACGAGGGCGGTCATGAATACAAGTCATCCCGAGACAAAGGTCGGACTGTTGGATCTAGAGATTAATAAACTCGCCAAGGTACGTTCTATTATGATTTATCGCACAATGTTCCTGCCAATCCCAAGGTCTACTTCCTCTTTGTTGATGTACCCTACTGGGAAACCGACGCTAATGCAATACTTTCCTACTCGCTTTTTCTAGATTCTTTGTGCGGTCACTCTTGCGCTCTCCGTAGTGCTTGTAGCGTTGAACGGGTTCCGTGGGCTTTGGTATATCTATGTGTTTAGATTTTTGATTCTGTTCTCGTCTATCATTCCTATCAGGTATGTTCCCCATCTTCATATCTTTTTTTTTACTGCTCTTCCTTTTTGTGCTTTCCCTCATTTACCTTGGTCAACATCTTGGCTAATTTTTCACCAAAAGTCTTCGCGTCAACCTTGATATGGGTAAAACGGTATATGCACAGCAAATCATGTCAGACACCGAAATTCCAGGTACGATCGTCCGCACAAGTACTCTCCCTGAAGAACTTGGACGGATCGAATATTTGCTGAGTGATAAAACTGGGACACTCACGCAAAACGGTTCGTGTTTCAGTTATCACGTATCCGAGGGTATCACTGACAGATGCCACCCTAGAAATGGAGATGAAGAAGTTACACATGGGCACGATATCTTATGGTTATGACTCGATGGACGAAGTTGTGCATCAGCTTGCAATGGCATTTGGGGCTGAACATGGTACGTTATTTTGCCATTCCTCTGAAATAAAGATACGGACAGACCTGTGAATTCGCAAGGCGGTAGATCTGGATCAATCGCAACGGGTGCGCAACTTGCTACTCGTGGTCGTAGAGACATATCTTCTAGGTTGCGAGATGTCGTCCTCAGTCTTGCGTTGTGTCATAATGTATGTGTTCTCTATCCACTACTCACGCGCTCGTTTATGAATTATTTTGCTGCCCAGGTCACGCCTGTAACGAACGACGATGGTACTATAACCTACCAAGCGTCTTCCCCTGACGAAGTTGCCATTGTAAAATGGACAGAGTCGGTCGGTCTGACACTTATCGCGCGGGATCGTACCTCAATCACCCTACAAACACCTTCCGGTTCCTCGCTGACCTACGACGTCCTCGAGCTCTTCCCTTTCACCTCTGAGTCAAAACGCATGAGTATCATCGTACGTGACAGCCACACTGGTGAAATTTTATTCTTGCAGAAAGGCGCGGATGTAGTCATGGCAAGGATCGTCCAGAAGAACGATTGGCTTGAGGAGGAGACTGGGAATATGGCAAGAGAGGGGTTGAGGACGCTGGTTGTGGGCAGGAAGAGACTGACGGCGCAACACTACGCGGCGTTCAAACAGCGGCATCACGAAGCAAGCGTGAAGACCGAGGGCAGGAACGAAGCTATAGTGGTTGCTATCTCAGAATACCTGGAAAGGGATCTGGAACTGTTGGGTTTGACGGGCGTCGAGGATAAGCTTCAGGACGAAGTCAAGTCATCGTTGGAGTTGCTGAGGAATGCTGGCATCAAGATCTGGATGTTGACGGGCGACAAGATTGAAACAGCAAGGTGTATCGCGATCTCGACAAAACTCGTTTCGCGGAATCAGTACATTCACGAAGTTGCGAAACGTGTGTCCAAATTTGTTGTCTCACCTTTTTTTTCATCGGTGCTGAGCAGCGTATTAGTCAAAACCTCGGATCAGGTTCGCGACGAGCTCGAGTTCCTACAATCAAAGCTCGATTGTTGCCTCGTCATTGATGGTGAATCCTTGCAAGTACGCTGGTCCCTCTTCTGAGCATTCGACCCAATTTGATATATGCCGTGATAGCTTTGTTTGAACTTGTACAAGAATGAATTCATCGAAATAACTACGAAGCTGTCTGCTGTCGTCGCATGTCGCTGCTCTCCTACGCAGAAAGCAGACGTGGCACGTCTCATTCGTCAATATACCAAGAAACGGGTGTGTTGTATTGGTGATGGTGGGAACGATGTGAGTATGATACAAGCTGCAGATGTCGGTAAGTTCGGTCCCTCTACTTTGCCTCCTTCGAAACTCACTGCCATGCTTCCTCTCTAGGCGTCGGAATCGTAGGTAAAGAAGGAAAGCAGGCCTCTCTCGCTGCCGACTTCTCGGTCACTCAATTCAGCCACCTCACCAAGCTCCTTATGTGGCACGGTCGCAACTCGTACCGTCGCTCTGCCAAACTCGCCCAATTCGTCATCCACCGTGGTCTGATCATCTCGGTCATGCAAGCCGTGTTCTCGGCAATATTCTACTTTGCACCGATCGCGTTGTACCAGGGATGGCTCATGATTGGCTATGCGACGATCTATACGATGGCGCCCGTGTTTTCGTTGGTATTGGACACGGACGTGAATGAGGATTTGGCGCTGATATACCCCGAGTTATACAAGGAGCTGACAAAGGTATGCATCCGAGTTCACCGCGTGGAGGCGTGGATCCTGACTCTTTTTTAGGGCCGAGCGCTCTCTTACAAGACATTCTTCCAATGGCTGATGATCAGCATATATCAAGGTCTGTTTCGTCCATTTCTCATCGGGGAGACGCTGGTCCCACTTCGTTATTTGATTTTAAATCGGGGTTTGTTGTGAACGGCAGGCGCAGCCATCATGCTCATGTCCCTGGTACTCTTCGAGACGGAGTTCCTGAACATCGTCTCCATCTCGTTTACCTCACTCATCTTGAACGAACTGATCATGGTCGCCTTGGAGATCACGACCTGGTGAGCCCCATCTCCTTCACTTTTCCCCTGGTGTTCCTTTTCCGCTGTGTCTCCTTGTTGATGCTGTCTCTCTCCCGCGTCGCGCACATAACAGGCACACCTACATGGTCATCTCGGAAGTGGTCACGCTCTTTTTCTACGTCATCAGTATCGCGTTCTTGCCGGAATACTTTGGTGCGTGTTTTTTACTGCTGGGCATTTCCGAATCTCAACTCGGACACGAAACCTTTTTTTAACCATGCTCGACTGCGCGCCCGCACCCCTCGGTCCGTGTGTTAGACCTCGAATTCGTGGTGTCGACGCGTTTCGCATGGAAAGTGGCGGTCATCGTGGCGGTCAGCGCACTCCCTCTGTATGTCATTAAGCTAATACGCAGTCGGATCGCACCCGCCGTATCGAGCAAGCTACTCTGAAACCCTCCTCGTTTTCTTTTTTCTCGGGAATTCTCTTTTTCTCTCTCCCTTGTGCAGAACAAGACCAGAAAAAAATGTAACTTATCTCTTTATCATGGACTTGACTTGCACACGGAGCAATACCAAGCACTTTTTCAAATCTTTATGATGTTTATTTCTGCTTTGTTTACCTCGAACGCACCATCGACTAGACGGATATTGCAGATGAAGCACACTAGAAAACAGGTGAAGGGGGGAAGGGCTACAAAAAAACGTTGCGAGAGTCAACAAGAGTGGAAATGTGAACTAGCTCGGAGATGAATGTGGATGAATGAGAAAACTGAAATGAGGGAGAACAAGGGCGGAGACCACTAGAGAGCATTGCTACCACTGATAAATAGAGTCAGTTGCCAGTGTGCGGTGGTGGTGAGGAAGGATTGACAGGATTCGCGAACGAGTTTGGGAAGAAGCCTGTAGCAGACTGCCAGGACGGCTCAGGACTTCCCCACAATGAGCCTCCGATCGGAGGTGGCCGCGGTGAACCAAAGCCGGGTGGAGGAGCAGGGGCACCCCAGGGCGGCCGTGCTTCGACGGTGGCGCGCGGGCTGGTCGTGGCCCAAGACTGACCAACAGCACCAGGTACGATACGCCGCCCAGGTGGCGGAACGACCTCATCATCGTCTGCTGCGAGGGCGGACGAGCCCAGGACACCCTTTGGACTGGGAGACCGTCGAACAGGCGAGCCAGACCCAGACCCAGACGTGTCACCAGTAGTAGGTCGCGCGATAGGCGCTATCGGGGCGAGCGGGGCGATGGAGACCGGCCTTGCAACAGGGCCAGGACCGGGCTCCGGTAAAGAGGTCTTTCTAGAAGGAGCAGCAGCAAGTGTCGGTGAGATAGGATTCTGGGCTGTTTTCGATGGGGGTCCTATAGGCGTGGGTTGAGGAAGACCACGGTTGAAGGGTGAATCAAAGGAGGGCGTTCCAAAGCCTCTCGGAAGAGCAGAAGGGGCCAGTGAGGGAGGCGGCCCTTGCGAGACCGAAGGTCCAGGTCCAAAGACTGCATACGGGGGAGGCGCATAAGGAGGGAGCGTAGTCGATGGCAGGACCATCCCTGAAGCAGGGGGATACAAGGAAGCTAGTGGCGGTGGGAAGGTATGCGGAGCAGAGGGGGCAACAGGAGTAGCAGGCTGAGACGTAGTGGCCGAGGGGCGTTGAGGAGTCGTACGACTTGGAATAGCTACTGGGACGGGCGTGACCGCGGGTTTGTTCAGTATCTTCTTCGTAGAGCCATTAGTACTCTGCGAACGCTGAGTAGAACCCGATGCACGAGGGGAGGTAGGTTGACGAGCACTCCTAGCTGCAGCGCGTTGTTGTTGTGCAACGCGCTCCCTCTCGGCCTTCTCCTCTCGTTCCCTCGCCAGCTTCTTCTCTCGCTCCTCCTTCTCCTGTTGCTCCTTCTTGGCAGCCTCACGAGCAGCCTTGTCAGCAGCAGCCTTGGCCTCCCGATCTTCTCTGACTTTACGCTCCCTGTCCTCCCTTTCGCGACGTTCTTGCTTTACTTTCTCCTCTTTTTCTTTGCGCTTACGTTCCCGCTCAGCTTCACGTTCCCTCTCCTCCGCAAGGCGCTTGCGACGTTCTTCTTCTTTACGATGCTTCTCCTCTTCAGCGGCTTTGCGAGCAGCCTCGCGCTTAGCCTTGTCTTCCTCCTTTTTCTTGCGCATCTCCTCCTCGTGCGCCTGTTGCTTGGCCTTCGTAGCCGCCTCCTCAGCCGCCTTCTCCGCAGCTCTGGCTGCTCGCTCTTCCTCCTTTGCCAGTTTCTGCTGCCTGAAACTGCACTTAAGTAACACGCGTGAAATAGAGTGAAGTACACTCTACTTTTTCTTGTCCTTCTTCTTCTGGTTTTGCGTCTGCTTCTTGGCCTCCCGTTCCCTTGTCAGCTTGTCTTCGTCCTCCAGCTCACGAAGCAGCTGTTGCTGACGTTCTTGGGCGACCTTTTCGCGATACGCTTGAAGGACACGTTGCTCGAACAGGCGGGCTGCAAAGATGGAAAATATCCGCTTGTCCTCCTCCCTCTTCTGCTCCTCGGTCATGACCTTGACGCAATAAAGATCGTTCAGCACAAGGAGCACAAATCATCATGGAAATCTCACCTCCTCTTCGTCATCTTCGTCATCCTCGTCCTCTTCCTCGTCCTCCTCCTCATCACCCTCCTCATCCTCAACATCACTATCATCCTCCACGTCAGCTGCAGCTTCCTCCTCACGTTGCATGCGACGCTCGGCAAGCTGCTCCATCATCTCCAGGAATTTCTGACCATCGTTTTTCAAAAGATCGTCTGCGACTGTCAGGATATTATTCGGGCC
This sequence comes from Singerocomus inundabilis, assembly GCA_038089075.1. Lineage (NCBI taxonomy): Eukaryota > Fungi > Basidiomycota > Agaricomycetes > Boletales > Boletaceae > Singerocomus > Singerocomus inundabilis. The sequence goes on from JBBPKD010000829.1 coordinate 12,898, forward strand.
TGTGATAGATAAGAAAAAGTGAAAGCGCAGATAAGGAGCGACATGCCTGTCACAGTGAGGCTACTGCCCAAATTAAATAGCCCGTCCCGACCGCTCGCCTTTGTACCATTCACCGGCCTACGCCCGCGCGAACCGACATTCCTTCGATCTCGTGTCTTCACTTCTTCTTCCTCCTCCTCACCACCACCATCCTCGTCCTCGTCCTCGTCCTCCTCATCCTCCTCATCCTCATCGTACTCATCCTCCTCCTCATAATCGTCCTCGTCTCCCTCGTCATCATCGAACTCACTTTCGTGTTTCGGAGGTTTTCGACCGTTCGTGAGAGCAGGTGTTCTGTTCGACCGAGGAGGATGATGTATGGATTTAGTATGAGGATGTCCAACAACAGCACCGTTTTTATCGAGTTCGACACTGCCAGGAAAAGGCCCAGGCCCAGGTGGAGGTGGTATGGTGCCGCCGGAATTGACATAGCGCTGCTGATAGTTCGCGTACTGTTCTAGCTCCTCGTAATAAGCATCGTACAGTACCTCAAGTTCTTCTTCGATCGCATGTCTAAAAGAGTCCATTGATCAAACGACCACAAGGATGTCAGGCGCGTGTTTGCAAGTTTTTTTTCGACACCGATCGACGTAGGCAGGGCGAGGAGCAAAATGCCAAAAGTCATGAAATGTCAGCCATCTGTTCTCTCTAGCCATCATGACGCGTAAAAAAAGAAAGAGTACCAACCGCTTCCGCCCACAGACAGCACAGCTACAGCTATGCTTCTGTTGTTCCTTCATCTTCTTCAAGATGGTGTCCTTCTCGATCTTGACCAAATTGCGACGCTCGTCCTCTCTTAGACCGAGCCAGAACTCTTTGATGCGTTCACGTTCTTCTGTCGTGCTTGTACTCCAGATCTTACTGTTATTCTGTGAGCTCTTGGTGGTGCCGGCAGGGGCAGGTGGACGAGGTTTATGAGGGACAGATGCATTTGACGATGGCGGCGATGGATGATGGTGTGCATGGTTGTGTGAATAAGGATGGGCGGTTATCGGAGCCTTTGATGCAGCTCGTGCGGTCCTGGTAGGCTGCTGGCCGTTACCGGGGACGGGTGCGGCGGCGGAATTGGTAGTTGTGGTTGCTGGGGTAGTGGGAGGATAGGACATTGGCTGCTTTCCCTGTGCACGCGAGCTTGGGGGATTTGCGGCAGTGGTTTCTTTTGACGGTGGACGAGCAGCGGGCATGGCGTTAGCGGTGAGAGGAGGACGCTTTGTCAAATCCACCGTTGCCGTGGGACCTC
>JBBPKD010000830.1:0-14173 GCA_038089075.1 Singerocomus inundabilis
CGTCAAAATCAAATTGTGGGCCTGGAGAGCTCAATGGTACTTCAACCTGTGCCTTATAAGAACATGCTCCAAGGGGAAAAGAAACAAGGTGATACTTCAAGGATATCATCACCACTGTCTTGTCCAGATTTCCAAGGTTTATTCTAATGTACATGAGCAATTATGGAGTCAATGTATGATACCTGATGACAATGTGAGAAGGGTACTACTACAGTAGGTTTGGATTCATTCCTGCCAAAAGTTGTAGGATGTTCTTGCTGTGCTTCACTGTGAGTAGAGGTCTGAGGTGGTTTATTAAGGTAAGAGGTTTCTGAAATGCCAATGCCACAAAGACACAAACTCACATGGAAAGGACCATATATGTCTGGGAGGATGGTGCCGAGATCACGGACGATAACTCTTCCACCCGCATGTCCCGTCACAATGTGATTAGTATCCGGTGAAATTGCAATTGACCGTATCCATTTGCTATCCTCGACGACCGAGCCAATCTGAGCGAATGTTGACGTGTCCAAAAACAAGATTGAGTGCAATATGGGGGTAGCAAGAAATTTGCCAGTGGCAGCTACACCGATGGAGTGAATGTCACCACTATCACCGAAGCTCAGTGACTCAACAAGCCGAGTCCCAGTAGAGATGTCAAAACGCCTGATTTTGCAGTCACGAGAAGCAGAGAATATATATTGACCATTGGTTGACCATGCGAGGGGAGTGCCAACGAATGAGGGTGCGGTGATGTCGATATTGAGCAGCTCGTCGCTTGTCTGACTGTCAAAGATGCGAATCGATCCTTGAAAGCAGGCAGTGGCAATGCGTTTGCCATCTGGAGAGAATTTAATTCCATTGATGGACTTGTTGTGTTTGAGTGGACCAACGAGTCTTTCCCCCGTCGTGATGTCCCAAATGTTCGCATGGCCACTCTTCCCCGCCGAGCCAGTCCCTGTTGCAAACCTGGTCGAGTCTGCAGAGATGTCGACCGCACGCACCGAGTTTTCGCCCTCCACCTCGATGACCTTTTTACGCAACTCTCTGTCCCACACACTTGCCCCCTCCCCCTCGGTCCCACACACGATCCACCTCTGGTCTCTCGACACAGAAATGGCATACACGGACTTTCCCTCGAGTTGCCTTGTGACCTCTTGGCCATCTGCAAACTGCCAGTATCGAACCCCATCTTCGCCCCCACCTAAAAGATGCTCTCCGTCAGGGTGAAAAGCAACTGCAAATGTCCATCCAAAGTTATCGCCAGCATCAAGTACTATCGCTTGGTCTTACTGAATCGTCAGTACTATTTCTCCATCACTCCTCTGAGTGGCTACACACCAGCATTCATTGACGACATCTTTTCTGATGGTACACAGCCGTTGAGGTTGAACGATCAAGGAAGAGGTGTTTCGGTGTATGCGTGCTATGCAGGGGTGTCGTGTTGCCATGTTTCCGCGCTCGGCGTTCTCAGCATGAGCCCCCGTGTCTCTGGCGCTTATTCTAACTTTCCAATCTCACCCCATCCGGCTTCATCCATCATCCCTATGCTGACACTGCCCCATTCACTTCTCGTCTCTGGCTCCTTCTTTGCATCCTTATCCTCGTCCTCGCCAACCTCGAACAACGTCCCGCCCTATCCAAACATTTCATAACCAACATGTTCCCACCTGAGATGCCGACGGTGTCCATCCACCACTGTGGATTCGATGTGGAGAGCCTATGCCCTGCACGACGTCCGTTCCTATCGCCCCAACACCAACCCTGATCGCGGCACTGACAGCACGTGGGACGATCATTACTGGGAGTAAGATCACGTCCGTAAAGGACGCCAGCATCTTTTGTTTCATCAGCACGCCTGAGCTTGGGAAGCCTGAGTTTGGGATTATGGTTGTAATCGGAAGAGCACACGACCATCGGAGGTAACCTATAGCGCAAAGCGAGAGCAAAGAGAACGGTATTGTGAGTGACAGAAGGAGTGAAGTTGTCGGTGAATTCGAACGGATGCTCTGGAGGATGTCGCTATTGGAATATGATATCCCCAATATCCGCAGATCACTCAAACAAGTCTTTGAGTTCCTCCATCTCGTAGTCGAATACAAATTTGACTCAAACATTTAGTGACTATGTCCCATGATGCGAACGAGCTCTGTCGTGTAATGGAGATGATTGACTGGATAAGTACACCACATCCTCTGCTTGCTCCACCTGTACCGCTTCTGGCTCACTGTCCCGTCCTCCATCCTTGGAGCTTCTCGAAGCCATCATGGGGATGCTGTCGACGAGTCTGAATGCGTCTTGAAACCATGCAGTTGCTTTGAAGAGGAAAAGGGATATACTGATTGTACAGGCACGCGCGAGCAAGGACTCGGATGAAATGTCTAGTAGGTGATCGCCCCAGATGCCCAGTCACATATTGAAACTCGCTTGCAGGTTGCGCACTTCATCGAGGTTCAACCACACCCAGCCGTTCCGGACTACAGTATCGTACTTGCTCATGTCGCTCCGAGTGGTGGTATCGGTCTCTAATAATGTAGCTTCTCCCATGAACACGTCAGCGGCAGCCTCTGCTGCGAGCATGCCAGTCTTCATGGCGTCGTGTGTACCCTTGATCTCCGTAATGTTGACAAACCTGACTGAACATCCTATAAGAGCACCACCAGGAAGTCGAATCTAGGTATGGATTGTAAACCCCCTTCGTTCAATGAGTGAGAGCCATAGGCGATGCGGGTAGAGGAACCGGACAAGAGTTTGGCAAAGTAAGGGTGATGCCCCATGCGCTAGATCCATGTTAGACTCGAATACGAGACATACCAGAACAGGCGAACACTCACTTGCAGCTTTTTGTACCCACTCAGATATGGATTCATATAGTTGAGACTAATTGCCATGGCAAGTCCGTCCGCCATGTCATACACCCATCCTCCACTATACGTCAGGTAATCTAAGGCCAGCCCATCATATGTACGGCTCCCCCCGGTCTATATTGGCTCCGATCGACGCACTAGACTTCCTTGAGGCTGATGCCATACGACTGCGAATCCATGTCCTTGCGTAAGCCAAACTTGTGGATGAGTCCCTTGGAGAGCAAGCCGTGAGAGCCTTCGACGATGAGAGTGACCTTTGCACAGAACTCTACCCCTAGCTCGAACGTCTCCTTCATGTCCCCTTACCTGTCAAGATCGACTTTGTTGGTGCATACACCAGCAACGTTGTTGCCATCCTCACCGTGTGCGAGACCGGCACCGGAAAATTCGGGATAGATCTTCACCCCAAGCTCCTCGGCGACAGTTCCTAGCCTGGTCGTAAACTAAGAGAGAAAGGTGATGTAGTTGCCCTCGTTGGACATCTGAGGTGGGTGCGGGATGGGAAGCGAGTACTTCTTGGTGAGGAAGCACATGGTGGACGTCGCAGGCTGTTTAAAAGGGTGATTATCCCTCGAGGACCAGTCCAGAAGCAGCGAGTTGAGCGCGTGGGGTTCTATGACAGCCCCGGAGAGGATATGTAATCCTGTGTGTCAAGTAGTGATCAGGCAATAGAGACGACGTGGGTAAGAGCAGCCAACTCGCGACACACCTACCTTGCTGCCCTTTTCGAGAACGACGGCTCGGAGCTCGTTTCTCTTTCTTGCTCCAGCTGATTGGGACACATGGCAGCAAGCACTAATGGACTACTGAGGAAAGACTATTAATACGACTCCGGAGCAGGGACCCCACCAAAACAGTGACCCCCGTCGACCTTGAGCAGGTCGACGAACACAAGGGTATCAAGTAGCGACCACAGTCTCAGTATGATGGTCGACCAAGTGTCCGTCACGCGCACCTGCTCCGGTACACATAGCACCCAGCCACATGCCCGACTCTGACGCCCGCACTTCAGACATAGGTCGGTCCGTTTCCACTACCAGTTCTCGACATGTTTGGCGCAAGCCAAGGCGTAGAGTGAGGTCGGGCAGTGTTAATTGCGCTGTCAGACCATTGTTCTTGTAGTCCGCCACGTCCGCGACAAAACTGATCACGTCTGAAAATGCAAGGTAAACCTCGTTCACGTCCTCATTGCACGGCACCCCCTGGCCAACGTCTTGTTGGTGTCCCCATGTCCGAGGTTGTCCAGGTTCCAGTTTGGTTCGATTGTCGAGATCCTGCGGAGCGTTGAACACGCGCGAACGACGTCAAGAAATGGGAGGTCTCTTACGTGGAGTAGTGGGTGTAGAACCTGTTGTCCGTGATGTTGTAAAGGTTGGCTACAACGGCGCCACCAAGAAGACGGACGGTCAGTCCCACGATAGGCCGTATACACAATACAGGAATCCTGCTCACTCGTCAAACACCAACACGCATATAGTACATGTACCCAGGGAACCCGTCCGTCGGCATATTCTCTTGACATTCAACCCGGTAAATGTCTTTGATGTCCACGAGGATGGACACGTTGTCCGGGATATACTCGAGACTGTCGCTGGCTCGTCCTCAAAAGTCGCCTCCCACAAGGGTGATATAGTTGGGCTCGCTGGGGTGGGTCAGGAGGAGGGTGAGCTCTGACACGAGGGGGGGGAAGATTAGCTGTGCGATGGCATCCACGTAGTTGGTGTTCTCGAGCCAGATCTTGACGAAGCAATAGCAAACAACATCGGGGAACACAACAAAGTTATGGAAGGTCTCATTTGATGCACCGACATAAAAAGAGGATGTAACAGTGAGGATAATGGACTGTCGAATTAGAAAAATGAAGAAAAGAGCTAGAAATATTATATACGCAACAGCTGGCGCAGTGAACGTTGACATGGTTACAATGACGGTGGATTTTGCGAGTGCACCAAGCACAGGAACGCCAGGAAAAGAAAACATCGTTATTCGAAGTTGCCTCATCAAAGGCAGGCTTATTAGCAACGACATCCTAGAGAGTGATCACAACTGCAGCTGCGAGACCGTGGACTTGACTCATGATGGTTCGCCATCCAATCTGCTGAACACGTGGCTTCCTGTCACACAAGTCACGGAGAGAAGAAAGCAATGAGGATGGAAAACGAGGAATAAAAAAAAAGGGAGTGTGGTGACACATATACATGAGCAGGATCAGCACACAATATCTGCGAGCGACGACCAAACACTGACATGGATATCATCCGTGCTCTGGGTGGCCCTCTCAAGCTCCATGGGGATGAAGTGCATACCTGTCGTGGTGGGCAGGTTCTGGGTGAGATGGAGATGTGGTAAGAGAGTGAAGGCGAGTGAAGATGGTTACCAAAGCTTGGATGAGCACGCTACCTCTGTTGGTGACCATAGACGTTTTGTGTTCGTATGCTCATGTCCCAGGTGTCTGACTCGACTCGACGGGGGTGCACATGGCAGACGCACGTCAAAAAAGACAGGGACTCGAGTGAACCAATTCGCAGGGACTGGGTTGTGGATGGAGAGCTCAGAGCACGAGAAGATGTTCTGCTTAGTAGGATGACGAAGGGGCCGACGTACATCCCGATTGAGCAAGGCGACTGCCCAGGAAGGAAATACGATTAGGTAACACTGACTTGGGAACACGGACCGAATCGACCGGATCGGGTATAAGGATGACTTTTTCGACCTTGTCAGGACGCCATGCTGGAGCAGACCCACTGCGATCATTACGGGAACAGAGAAACGGACTGTGTGAAGTTGGAACTAAAAAGAAATACCTCTTTGTTGGTACGAGCACTGCAGGAGGACTGAATCGTCTATGTTTTTCAAGGCCATTGACCACAGGAATGGTCGACATTGTGATGACAAGAAGCTGTTGAGAGCCCGCCGTACACCGCTCAGGCGTCCGACTTCACCAGTGCACGCGACAGACTTGGAACTATGCACTGAATCAAAAAACAGCTTCATCACTAGGTGATTTCAAAATGATTGTGATCCAAAGGTCCTCTAATCCCACACGTGCGATCATCGCAAACTGCAGGAACATTCCATTCCATTGTCCGTCACACAAAATCGACATTACACTTTACAACTGTAGAGCATGCCGTAGGCCGACACCAGGATTAATTCGTCTCGTCATGTACACCCAAGCGAAAGCAGAATAACCATCGAGGAAAGGTGATTGCAAGGGTAGTGCTGCCCGATGCTGGGTTATACTGACCCACAGTCAGTCTGAGAGCACGCAGAGAGTAACCTGGACAGGTGGCACGCACCGTGACATGAACTGTCCGAGGCAGGGGCTCAGATGGAGTATTCGCTTGTTGGGCCTGATAGGACATCATTTGATGTGAGAGGAGGTTAATGATGAAGACAAAGACGTACCCGAGGATTAGTTTGATTTGAATTTGCAACACCGCGACTGCCACGGGAACCATCCTCACTCTGGTGCTTGGGTGTAGCTATCTTCGCATGCGATTCACGCTGTAACACAATGAGCACATACACATATATTTGGCACACAAGCGAACCTTTTTGCGTCTAAATTCCTTCGCAACCACGCGCTACAATCATATCTCAGACATACCCCACCCGATCATCCATCAAGGAAGAACACTCACTGGCTCAGGTCGACCTGCAGCTATCCAGCCTAAGGAATGTCCTTCGTTTGAAGATCCTGCTTTGACTGGTGACTGAGCAGGGGATTGGCTATTGGGAGCCACACGTGACTTTCCAAAACGTTGACGAGACTCGGGTGGAGTGTTGTCCTTGTCACTCTTTTTCTGTAGCCACCTTTTGAATTTAGAGTAGCGTTGGCCTAACAAACCACTCTCCAAATCTGTCTGCAAGGGTGCCTCTGCAGTGCAAGTCATTGGTTGAGGACCCGAGGACTCCGATACAATGCACGATGGACCAGCCTGCAGTCGTTCTTCCTCCAGAGTGTGTACAGACAAGGCCGGGGACGGCGGCTGGAGCAGCGTCAACACAGACAAAACGGAAATATACCAATCACTGACCTCATCAAAATCAAATTGTGGGCCTGGAGAGCCAGAGTGTACTTCGACCTGTGCCTCGTAAGAACATGCTCCGAGAGGAAAAGAAACAAGCTGATACTTCAAGGATATCATCACTATTGTCTTGTTCAAATTTGCGAGGTCCATCCTGATGTACATGAAGTCAGTGGGATACTTGATGACAATGTGAGAAGGGTACTACCAGGGTGGATTCAGATTCATGCCCACCTGAAGTTGTGGGATGTTCTTCTTGCTGTGCTCCATTGTGAGCAGAGGTCTGAAATGGTTTATCAAGGTAAGAGGTTTCTGAAATGCCAATGGTACAAAGACACAAACTCACATGGAAAGGACCATACGTGTCTGGAAGGATGGTGCTAAGATCACGAACGACAACTTTTCCATCCCCGCATCCCGTCACGATATGATTAGTATCCGGTGAAATTGCGATTGACCATATACTTGTACTGTTCTTGACAACCGAGCCAATCTGAGTCAATATTGATGTGTCCAAAAACAAGATTGAGTGCTGTGTGAAGGTAGTGATGAATTTGCCATTGGCAACTACAATGATAGAGTGGATTTCTTCGCCACTGTTGCCAAGAATCGGTGACTCAACAAGCTGAGTCTGAGTGGAGATGTCAAAACACCTGATTTTGCAGTCGCGAGATGCGGAGAAGATGTGTTGACCATTGGTTGACCATGCAAGGGGAGGAGTACCAACATATGGGGGTGCGGTGATGTCAATATTGAGCAGCTCGTCGCCTGTCTGACTGTCGAAGATGCGAATCGAACCTCCAGTGCAAGCAGCAGCGATGTGTTTACCATTGGGAGAAAATTTGACTCCAGTGATCCAACTGTCATGTTCGAGTGGACCGATGAGTCTTTCCCCTGTTGTGATGTCCCAAATGTTCACATTCCCCAAGTCAGTCCCTGTTGCAAACCTGGTCGAGTCTGCAGAGATATCGACTGCATACACCCAGCGTTCGCCCTCCACGTCGGTGACTTTTTCACGCAACTCTCCATCCCACACGCTTGCCCCCTCCCTGTTGATCCCACACACGATCCACTTCTGGTCTCTCGACACAGAAATGGCATACACGGACTTTCCCTCGAGTTGCCTTCCGACCTCTTGGCCATCCGCAAACTGCCAGCATCGAATCCCGTCTTGGCCTCCGCCTAAAAGATGCTTTCCGTCAGGGTGAAAAGCAACCGCATATATCATTCCAGAGCTGTCGCCAGCGTCAAGTACTATCGTTTCGTCTTACTGAATCGTCAACACAATTTCTCCATCACTCCTCTGAGTAGCTACGCACCAGCATTCGTGGACGACATCTTTTTTGATGGTACACAGCCGTTGGTGTTGAATGGTCAAAGGAGAGGCGTTTCGGGGTATGCGTGCTATGCAGCGTGTTGTATTGCCATGTTTCCTCGTTCTCGGTATAAGTCCTCGTGGAGTCTTTGGCGCCTATCCTAACTCGGCACGATCTCACCTCACCTGGCTTCATCCGCCATATCAACGTCGACACCACCCGCCTTCGTTCCCCTCTTTATCTCTGGCTCCCTCTTCAGCGTTATTATCGTCCTCGTCAACCTCGAACAACGTCCCGCCCTATCCAAACGTTTCATAGTCAACACGTTCCCACCCGAGATGTCGACGGTGTCGCCCATTTCCCATCCACCACTGCGGATTGAATATGGAGATACCCCGCACGACACCCGTTCTCACCGCGCCAACCATCAGCCCCAGTTGCATGTGGGACGATCGTCACTGAGAGCAAGATCGCGTCCGTAAAGGATGCCAACACCTTTTGTTTCATCAGCACGTCTGAGCTTGGCAAGCCTGGGTTTGGGATTGGAACTGTGGTTGTGACTGAGGGAACAAAGGACCATCAGGAATGTTGCCCTGTGTTACATGATGTAACACAGAGCAAGAACAAAGAGAAGGCGACCATGAGCGATGCAAAGAATGGGTCGATGACGCTCGTTTTGCCTTCTCCGGTCGTTGCATACGCACTCTTCGTTGCGAGTCGCCCGATACGACCGGAGGCTGCTGACCCCAGCGACCTGTAAGTGTTCATATGCATTATGCTGTGAATACACTCTCAATGGCTATCTCCCCCCAAAAGTACCCCTACCGCGTCTCCGTTCCAGATCGCCATCCAGACCCCGTTCGAGATCCATCTAAGGTCAGTCTTCCAAGCGTTTTCTTTCTCTCCGCAGTCGGCCATGTCCTGACGTGGTCTGCCTTGTAGTGTTGCGCAGTGATGATGACCCCAAATACGACGATGCGGTATGGGAGCTACGGTCCCCTGTCTCTCAGGAGAATGCGAGCATCACAGCCAGGGATCACCTCTCGGGTTATCATCATTTTGTGCTCCAAACTGGGGTTGAGCCACAACACCACCGACAAGCCGAACAAGAGTCCATGGAGAGGCATAACATCCACGGGCCACAAGACAAACTACTCTATTTCGATGCTCTATCGGACATGGAATCAGATGGAGATGATGTCGACGAGAAATACCACCCCTCCCACCCATCCATGAGCTGCCACTCGATGAAGATGCGTCGTTAGAGTCTCATCCCGGGAACCCACATCTGCTAGCCTCGGATGCCCATCCACTCGATCAGCCAACAAGTGATCGCAGTGCTCCACTGATGCGCGAATGGAGCTCCTCCGGCCAGCATGGTCGGTCTGCGCGATCGACTCGCTCGCACTGAGTCTCTCCGCACGCGAAGGTGGTGGTGGCGATGATGTGAATTCCACCTCGTAGGCACTCGTTCACCCCCACCGTCGTACCTACCGTTTCATCGTGCCCGAATTTGACATTGCGCTTGCGATGGAACTTCATCCAGGCCTCGGACTCGGCGCAGACTCGGCGTGGATGGATCGTTTTCTGATGACGATCTTTGGATAGTTTGCGGTCGCCCTGACGAGCAACAGCGTTTGGCAAACACCTTTGTGAATTCAACTGCTTCCATCTCCCCACTCTTTCCCATTCCCTTCTAACCATCTATGCGAGTGTGTGGTACATCCCTTGTATGGGTGGCACTGTGTCGTAGACACACGTTGGAGGTTTGTGTCTTGCCCGGCCCATGGGAAGTGGTATGGATCCGCTCGTACTCCTTTTTTTTCAACCTTTTTCATGAACAACGAAACACGCACAGCGTTTGCTCACTTTTGGCGCAACGCTTCATCGATTATCGCTCTTGCCTTTTCTCTCTGTTTCTCTTTTCACTCAATGTGCATTTCTAACCCTTGACTATGTGCTCACTATGACCTTATTCGATCCACATATTTTCTTTCTTTCTTTTCATGCATGTTATGTCCACTTTTTGTCATTCATTGTCCCCGCATGCATTCACATGTAACTTACGAGACACTTGGAACTCGTAGAGAACGTTCATCCTCTTTCCCTTTTTTCATCCTCCATACGCACGGGTCTGGAATCATATACCGCACTGGAACTACATAGATAGATCAATGTCATCGTCATCCATGCATTGGGTTCTTGCATCGTAGTTTTGTTTTGGGAGACTCGAGGTTGAAACATCGACATCATGGTACGCTTGTGTTTAACACTTTGAACTTGGTAGAGTCCCCGTCCAATCCAACATTGGACAGAATTTGATACATGTGCTTGTTTGTCAGATGCTCTAGGCTATGTTCATGTCTTCCTATCAATGAACATCAAATGCACAATTTCAGCTATTTCTTGAATAGCAGCACGACTATACATTTTGGCTCCCTCGTATCTACCAGAACATTTAGTCTTAACCCTCCTCTATCAACTCATATAACCACAGAAACAAAAGACAAAGTTTTGAAGTTGCTAGAATGGAGTGAATACGACTCTGTTGAAATCCATATCAAATGCACGATTTTGTCACGCGATGTCACGCACGGCATCAAAGCTGCATTATGGATCCAACATACTCCGCTTCAAAGTCTAACTGCACGACATCTACATAGGCTAAACCCCGAAGCGGAGCATGAATCCTGGCATGATTGTGACACCCCTATCTGCAGGTTTTGTCACGCTAGAGCTGTCGTCGTTGAATAGCATTACACCACAGTCATGTACCAATACTCTGACATCTTCAAAACCTTCAGATGGACCTACAGGACTTGCCTAGAACAAATTATTACATTTTATAAACTAGATTGGTTTCAGATCTGGCTTGAAATGCCTGGAAATTGTGTATTTTGGCTCTTGATACTCCCATTTCTGCATCCTGCGCTTTCCACAACACATTTTTCACTATTCTAAAGGTTGTCTTTATTAAAATACACTCTGATCTAGATACTCTAGATGTCTCTGGATAGAAATAGGTAGAATTGTGTACTAGGGAGGCAATTGTACATTTGGGGGTATGTATGCATTTGGTATTTTTTGATAGTACCTAATGTCATCAAGGGAAATGGACCTTCATTTGATGTGCCCAAAGGTGGTTATTGGCTCACACGCTAGCATGGATACGCCATAGCCCGTCCGAATTATCTCGCGTTCTGACTGATTGTGAAAATAGAATAAAAAGTCGTTTGCAAAGCAGAGACACTAATAAGCATGTATAGTAGCATGCGCGTGGACACCCACCAAACTGGATAAAAAAAAAAAAAACAGTCACGACAGCTGACTACTTGGAAATACAACGAAGACACATGGTAAGGATCAAGATATGCTTTTGTAAGCACACTGGCTTACTTAGGGTTAGGCGCGGGCGGTCGCCGCTTAGAGCTCTCCCGTAGCGGCGCGGCCTGGGATGGGTTTAGGACGCGTAGATTTTCAGTGCCTCCAAGAATGCACCGTCGATTGGTTTAGTGTATGATTGAGCCAAGTCCTGCAAGTCACCCACGCATTTATGCAAGATCTATTTGGTGTATTGCGGATTGTTCGGTGAACCGACTCTACAAGCAAGATGAAAACGAGCACTCACAAGTTCAATGATAACAAGACCCATGGCAGCAATGGAGATACGTTCGAGCATGTTAAATTGCTCGTCTAGGCATTGGAACCAGGTGAGGTAATTGTGATTGAGTGTGAACATAAGAATAAGAGTTAAGGAGCCTGGAGCGATATTTGAGCCGGGAAAGAAAAGATGGGTAGGGGGCAATGTTGCGCACCACGACCAAACTGAAACGCCATGCTTCCTGACCACTCAACACCATCTATGAGCATGTCGGAGACGAAGCCAAGTACGTACGGATAAGTGATTGCTCACAACCCAACAAGACCAAACGATGGTGCTTGATATCCACACCTCGCAACAGGTGTTGGTAGCCGCCTTTGGCCACGACGGAACACATCTCTTGGGCGAGAGAGACAATGGGATTCGATGGTAGCAGTTTGTAGATGGCAAAGAAGTCGCAAGGTAAAAGAAAGAATACGGCGTGTACGCCATCTCCATGTCGAGGAATCAACTATGAATCGTATATGAGATCACCGAGTGGGTAACGCATATGAGGCGACGAGTTGGATGGAAAAGTCATCGATATGTAGGGCAAGGACAAGGTGTGTGCAGTGAGCTCGTGGACCTGAGCCATGATGATTTGGTCATCCGATTCGCTAAACGCGGGGCTTCCTGTGATATAATTCACGACGAGAAAGAAATAATGACGAAGAGTGAATAATGAAAAAAAAAAAAAAAAAAAGAGGAGGATGTGCGGGAAACGCATGGATGAACACGATCAGAATGCAGCGTTGGCGAGAGACAATCAAGCACTGACGTGCAATCATTCATCCCGCTCTGAATGATCCTATCGAGTTTCATGGGGGTGGAGTGGATACTTGTGGACAAACGAGGATGTTTATCAAGGCTTGCACGAGCATACTACCTGCGTTGGGGGTACGTTGGTGGTCACATCGAAGACAGAAGAACTCCGAGTTATGTGAATCAACATGCGAGGACTGAACCGAACTGCAGATGGACGGTGAGCACAAAGAACCTTTGGCTCGTATGGCGCATCTGAAAGGAAAATACCAGCTGGAGTGACTCATCACTGTACGGGTGTAAGGAACAACGGACGGCGTATGCGGAACTCAGCTCTGGACAAAGGTCGTCCCGATTGAGCAAAGCAATTTCCCAGAAAGGATATACTGACACCGGCTCGGAAACACCGCCAATTTGCCGGGTGTGGAGACAGACCCTGGGCCGTCGACCTTGTCAGGCTGCCCTGCTTGAGCAGACCCATGGCACGGAGTCCACCCAACGGAATGCGTGAAATACGAAATACTTTATAGTTGATACAAGCGCCACAGGAGGACCAGACATTGTCTATGTTTTTTGTTGAACCGAGGTGGGCAGCCACTAGGGCGCCAGCAGAGGAGGAACCTCTCAGGCTTTACCAGGTGGTGGAGACATAGTGAACCACTCTATTTGTCTCTGTATATTAATATGGAGCTTAGGAGCTCAGATACAGAATGTGTGAGATAAGGTTATCTAATCTACTGTATAGTAGTGCCTTATCTAATCTTGCTAAAGCGGCCAATAGGGGCCATGCTACAATATAATTCTACATAATTGTAGCTAGTGAATAGCAGCTGAATAGTGCCAGTTCAACATTTTTCACAACCACTGACCACAAGAACAGTGCACATTAGGCACAACAATAGGCTGTTGGTAGGCCATTCAATGTACGGGCACCCCTTGCTGATTGGCACACGATGGGAATCATGTACTGTGGATCGAGAAATAGCTTGATCTTCAGGTGAACTTAAAAGGACCGCGACGAATCAAAGGTCCCTCAATCCCACACGAGTGGTCGTCATAGTCAATGACCATACTACAAGTACATCCCGCTCACTCGTCTATAGTGCAAACACACAAACACGACATTCTACAACTGTAGAACCCATGGCTGACTCCGAGATCAATTCATCCCATAGTCATTACTATCGTGTATACCTGAGCGAAAGCAAAATAACCATGAAGGAAACGTGATCGCAAGAGTAGTGCTGCCCACGACTGGGTGATGCTAGCCCACAGTCAGTCTGAGAGCATGCGGAGGGTAGCCTGGCCAGGTGGCACACACCTTTACATGAACCGACCCAGGCAGGGGCTCAGATGGAGTGTTCGCTTGTTGGGCCTGATAAGACATCAGTTGTTGTGAGACGAGGTTAATGACGAAGACAAAGACGTACCCGAGGATTAGTTTGATTTGGATTCGCAGTACCATGACTGCCACGGGAAGCATCCTCACTCCGGTGCTGGGGTGTAGCTGTCTTGCCATGTGGTTCACGCTGTAACACAATGAGCACATACACATACATTTAGCACACAACCGAA
>JBBPKD010000831.1:0-14162 GCA_038089075.1 Singerocomus inundabilis
CCCCTTCCCTCACCGTCCTCTTCCTTGTCGACGATGGTCAAGCCATCCCTCTTCCAAAAGGTCCTCGGCCGGCCCTCGCAACGATATTCTGCACCCGTGACAACCAACGATATCTGCCACATCCAGGACACGCACGGATACCGCGGAACAACCGAAGAACCCTCCCAGGTCGGTCGCCACCAGACACTTCTGCTTCCTCTGTCTCAGCTCACTTTTGCTCAGCCCGACTTCCAACACTCGGATGACGTCGACGAGCCCTTCTTCACCCCCACCTCTTCCCCCTTCCATTCCTCTCCTAATACCCCGTCGGTTACTCCTCCTACATCCGCCACTTCCTCCGCCCATTCTCTTCTTGACCCCCTCCACTCCTCTGCCTCCCTCCCCAGCCACGTGGCGCTCAACATGGCTCACAGCAACCCCAAGGTTACGTATACAGACGAGGACTGGGCAAGAGATGTGCGCTGGCTCGTTGCACCTCGCTCTGACGACCAGAAACTCAAGTCAAAGACCGCCAAACGGCGCAGTGCTCCTCCGACCTCGCAGATCCCCACCTCCCGCTCTACTTCCTCCCTGCCATCCCGCCAACCCGCATCCCTCTCACATCTACCTCCCCCCCGTCCACCCAAGTCCAAGGGTATTAACAAGGCAAAGATCAGCACCGCTCGTTCCGTCATCGGTATGACTGCTTTGCTCGAGGTCGAGGAGGACTTGGATCCCGATGTCCCTTTCTCCTTTGCTCACGCCACGCCACTTCCACAGAAACGCACTGTCTCCATATCTCGTTCTCCCGGTCATTCGCAGGACGTATATCACAAGCCACGCGTGTCTTCCCCGCTCCGATCATCCAAACTCACCAGACAACGCAGCTTCTCATCTCCGCCCTCCTTGCTCGCCGCCGATCAAATACCCGGCCCTTCGAGTAGAACTTTCATTCCTATTTCCTCCTCTTCTTCAGGTCGACAACGTGCATTTATCCCAGCCCCTCATTCACTCAGTACAATCTCTCATGGCACTACCTCGACCTCAAAGTCACCGTATACCTCACCCGCTCCAAACGTCCTCGACGCCCTCGCCGCTCACGTGTCGGTCTCAGAATCGCATGACACTTTGCCTTCAACCGGAACTCGTGGCTATACCGGCCTTGTTCTCCCTCGTGCGGCAACCTCGCCCTCCTTGGCGCTTAACCATGGATCTAGCCGGGTTTGGAAAATCGGCAAAGCTCGACCCACGGGTGCCACTGTTCGTGATAGCATAGGTGTGGGCCTCGGCTTTGGAGATCAAGTCGATCTATCACGCGCACGCCTTGCCCAGACAACCATGGCCAGTGTTGAGATCGTTCGTGGCATTGCGGCAGGCTCTAGAGCCGCCCGTAAGTCCCACAGGTCCCACGGAAGCATTTTTAGCGTGGCATGGTTCTCAAAAGACAAGCCATCAACCACACCCAAGGGCAAGAGTCCACAAACGGACACGAACTCCCCGCTTGGCTTTACTGCTTATCGCACGCCCCCTGTTTACGTTGGCGGTGGTTCTGTTTTGGTGCAGGTCTGGGGCGTCGGTTTAGATGCAACAGATGCGCGCCTCGCGGGTATCCATCCCCCACGCGTCAGCTCATCACTTACAGGTGTTCCGTATGGCGCGAAGATTCCAAAGACGAGCGAAAAGGACAAGGGCCGATGTCCGCCCGCGGGTTACATCCCTGGTCGTTCGTTCGTTGGCCGTGTTTTAGAGGTCGGATGGGAAGTCGGAGTGGACGTGGCAAAGCGTGGGGATTGGGTTGTCGGATTGATGTCTGTGCACAAGGTTAACCATTCCACTTTGTTCCCGCCTAGTACTGACACAATCTATCCAGTGTGGTGCATTGACTGAGTTCATACTCGCAGATCGGCATCGTGTCCATCGCGTTCCCAACCCTTTTATGCATTTGAAATATCCCTTTTCTTCCGTCTTCCAGGCAAACGAAATGGACGGTGATGGTCCCAGTCGCCACGGCTTTCCGCTGTCTCCCGATGACGGGGAATGCTTGACTGTCAACGAACTCGCTCTCTTACCGCTTTGCGGAGTTCCTGCGTACCGTGCCGTTCGTACGTTCCATCAAATTACACAAAGTATGGGGAACTCGCAGCTCCCCTATGGTAATTCTCACAATGAATTACACCCCATCATCCCCCCTCGAAGTGACAAGCACGACTTTATCGCAGGCGGATGTCAAGAGGATATCGCCACGCGAGTCCATCCTTGGGATTCGAGACCCCGTGCCCTCATACTTCGGGCACATGATGGTGCAGGCGCACTCGCCGCGCAAATGCTCGTTCGTGAAGGATGGTCCGTATGGGCACACGTGCCTGTACCTTTTATGTTACCAGGTGCTCAGTCGGAACTACCAGACGAATTGAAAGACGACGAAGAAGAGAGGGAATTGGACAAACAAAGGAACGTCCTACGCCGCATTGAAGACCGACTGCGTGAATGGGGAGTGGACGAAGTCCTCTTCGTCCCAGTAACGCTGATGCCCGTTTCTGCGCTGTTTGATACCTCAAACGCGGCATTAGAAACCATGTCGTCCTGGTCGTCGCCTTCCACCCAGCTTCCCCGTTCACTCTCTTCTTCTCCGAGTATATCACCCTCTCCGTTCTCTAGGTCGACTACGTCCACCCCGTTGTCTTCGCCCTACTCGCATGGATTTTCGTCTAGCCAGCTTTCGTCCTCCCCTTCATCATCTTCTCATCAGAACATGTTTACGACCCCCTACTCTTTCACATCACTGCCGCTCACATCATATGATGGTGAACAAGGCTCGATTGTTTCACTTATGTCGTACTTGACCCGATCTCGTGTTCGGCTTGATGCAATCCTGGATACCGTTGGCGGTCGCGAAATATGGGTTGCAGGCAGGTCACTCCTCGGCCGACCTGTCCGTGATTCCTCGCGCCAAGATATCGATGCGCAATTTACGACTCTTGTGGGCGACACACCTGACCGTGTCGTGTCGACAGCTGGCGACAACTTCCGCGCTGGTGTACGGGCCCTGCGCCTTAGGGCTGCCAAAGACCAACATCCGTTCGAGGACAGCGGTTACCACGAGGCCCTAACGAACGGACACAGCAAGGATAAGAGGACGAAGGCGAAGCCTCGGCCAGTCAACTATTCCTGGGTAAACGTTGTGTCGGACATTGACTGGGAAGGAAGTGACGTCCATGACACACTCTGTGTTGTGATGCGGATGGCATCATCTGTGGGTGTGAAGCCCGTGATCGGGCCCGCCGATTTCGCGAACATGGAGTGCAAGGACAAGGGTAAGAAGCGGGCGGTGTCCGCAATGATGGATGGCATCGGGGATGAGTTTCTGGGCAAGGTCGTTCCATTTGAGAGCACGCCAGACGTCTTTCTTCCTGGAGGAGGTCTCGAGTATGGCGGGACGGTTGTGTCTCGAGTCGCGGCATAGAGGACGATTAGTCCTCTCGTGTGGCCGATAGCAGTCGGCTGGCAGCAGCACCTCGTGATCATCACCGCCAACATTTCTTTTTCGGCTTCAGAGATATCGAACGATCCAGGATACCACGGACATATTGCAGGGATATATTTTTATTTGATCTCAGTTCATACAAGTCCCTTATCCATACATGCATATTGTATCGTGAGCTGACGAACAACCTTTTTTCCTTTTTCTTTGTGGATTGCATGTAGTATATCAAGCGAAGCTGCACCTAGTTGTTCATAGACTTTTGAGCCATTATTTCATGAAGTACCAGGTCGGGCACAACAGACGTATTCAAGTGATTCCGATAGCATTAAGACGAGCTATGACAGGCATATATGATGATTCACACGGGAAATGGCTCTCAAGCATCGTGGACTGCTGTGAAATGACTCAATACGATTGTTAGTACAGTTAGAATACAGACATGTATCACATAGAATGAATATCGAGCCCAGCCACACCCAGTGGGTGATCGATCAGGTATCCAGTCCGGCATTGAGCAAGATGGAGCGATTAACCAACTATTGGGCCGCTTCCTCGAGTTTCTTGACCTTGGTCATCTTAATTCAGACGGGCGACGTTTGCGAGGTGGACCATAAACCATCGCCGCCGACGGCATTGCTACTGTATCATCCTTCACGAGAAATCTATGCCGTGACGTCCTTCTATTTGGACCTTGGCTTCAAGTCTTCATGCATGTATTACCGACACATCGCAAACTTGACCATGCGCGTCTTCACCAATACTTGATAGTGTAACACAAAGTAGTAGAGCGATACGAAAAGCATGGAGGGAATACAAGCAAGAAAAGTCGAGCATGAAAGAAAACTTGAGACTTGATTTTTTTTTTCTGATATACCGAACCAGGGGCTGGCTTCTTCAAGACAGGAAGTAACGAGAAACTTTGACAAACTTGAAGTCTGTTGGAGATTTGTCCGTCATGAACCCTTCACTTGTATGTGCTCGACCCTTCACGAGAAACAGACAGGTAAAAATAGAACACGACATATTCACGGCGCGGGCTGTTACTTCACCAACGACCGCCATTTTCAGCATGGTTAGAGGAATTAGAGGCACCATTGGAAGGGCCATCGTATTCCCTGCGAGGGCTACTGCCTCTCGGCGGGGTTCTTGAGTAACTCTTACGTTTCCTATAATCAGGTGAGTAACGTCCACTGCGAGCAGGCGGACTACGACGGTCACGCCAGTCACGGTAATCACGACCATAGGGATCACGGTCCCTATCACGATCATGGCGACGATGGTCACGGTCCCGGTCACGATACGAGTCGCGGTACGAGTCACGATATTCACGGCTGGAATACGTGTCCCTGTGAGAGCGGCGATGTCCCATATATTCTCCAGGTGTGGGTGCATGAGGACGGTCTGTGACTGAATAATCCACTCGGATGCGGCGTCCATTGAGTTCCTGCATCTGTGTCAGCCTCATCAGCGAAACTCGCAAGACATGCGACTCACAACGCCGTTGAGCTCCTGGATGCAACGTGTCGCCTCTTCCACGCCCGACATTTTGATGAAACCGAAGCCACGAGAACGATCGGACTAAGAAACATGGGTTGAGGGTTAGTCGCACCGTGAGCATGATATGAGGACATACCCTCTGGTCGTAGACGATAGTAACCTTCTCAACTCTTCCAAACCGACTAAATTCTTCATCCAAATCACGCTCCTGAGTTCTGATGCTCAAGCCAAACACACCCAACACCGCGGATGGATTAGGCGCCTGCTTTGCGGAATGAGGTCAAAAGTAAATGAGAATAGTAAACACAACGTACAATGGGAGCATGCGAAGGTCGCTTTGGGGGTGGTGACTTGCGCCGGTAAGGAGGACTCCTATAACCATTGTTGCTACGGGCCGGGCTACGGGAGCGAGAACGCGCGCGAGGAGCATCGCGGTCACGGGATTCCGAGGCAGCTGGGGCCGGAGCGTTGTAAGCGTCAGAGTAAGGGTCCACTGGAGGAGCTGCAGCTTCACCGTATTGCGACTGGAGACGCGAAAAAAAAAAATTAGTCGGGTGGTGTTCAACTAGGGCAGGTGGGACGCACCATGATAGTTGGAGTTTGAAAGAGAAAATTTACATGTGTTTGTATCCGAGTTGAGGTTCAAGTTCAGACTCCGCGAACACGAACTTTATTTTGTGGTACTGTATAGTTTTGTAAGCCCCTCGCTGCGACATCTGGCCCACCCAACAACATACACCAGCGAGACCAAGATGGTGAGTCTGCTGTCCTAGACATTGTTCAGGCGTTGTCTCATCGCGTTTTTCCTCAGGGTATCGATCTCAAAGCTCACCACGTCAAGAAGGCCCAACGAACCGCTCCAAAGAGTGAAGATCCTTACCTCCTCTTACTCGTCAAGGTATGCTTGCATTACCGTCCTCGAAAAAAGTCTGGCACTGACCACCCCTCAGCTGTACCGCTTTCTCGCACGTCGTACCGACTCGAAATTTAACAAGGTTTCGCAATTCCGATTCCAGTCGACGCTTCGGCGCTCATGTACCTTTTATGCCATAGGTGATCCTTCGCCGTCTTTTCCTTTCCAAAGTCAATCGTCCCCCGATTTCGCTGTCAAGAATTATCAAAGAGACGTCTGCCACTCCAGACCTCGCCTCAAAAACTGTCGTAACAGTCGGAACTGTTACGGATGATATACGTCTGCTCGAGGTTCCAAAGCTGACCGTGGCTGCCCTTCGGTTCTCTCAAGCAGCAAAGGAACGCATCCTCAAGGCTGGTGGAGAGGCTATAACTCTGGACCAACTCGCTCTGCGTTCACCCACTGGTTCTAACACGGTGCTGCTAAGAGGCAAGAGAAACACTCGCGAGGCGGTCAAGCACTTTGGTATGGGTCCTCACAAGCACAAGAAGCCCTATACCATTTCCAAGGGCCGCAAAGTAAGTCTCAAATTCAAGTATGGATATCACCCTAACACTCGGACAGTTCGAGCGCGCTCGTGGTCGCCGAAAGTCCCGTGGCTTCAGAGTATAGTAGGTGCGCAAAACCGACAGGTGGTCAGAAGATGGCATTCCGAGTCAAAGATATACAATATGAGTATTGCTATGAAACGTTGTCACCTGTTATGCCATGCACCTGTACGCCGTATCCATGCATTTGGTATATCTGCGAACACGTCCATACAGCAGCACATTAGGGAAGTGATGAGTCTGCTATATGATTGTACATGTACGGCAATCCGGACAATGTGTCCTCTACCATCCACGATGACGGAACCCTGGCAAGTGGTGGAGTTTCAGACGGTTGAGTGCCAGCTACCATCTCACCCGTTTGCCGTCCTAGAAGTGATGGTTGATGGCAAGTTCCTTGGTGGCAGAATTGGTCACTTACTGAGCCAACATGATTGTCGTCCATCGTGTCGTCCCATTCCCTCTTCAAGTTCGGCACCATGGATTCCATTGAATCGGCCAGCTGGTATCGATCAGACGCCGAGAGGTCAGCCAGGTTCGAATCCTGGATCCGCCATGTCATTATTTTTGAATCTTCGCCGCCAGTAACGAGGACGTTGTGCTGAAAATTGTTAATCAAAGAAAAGGTGGTGAACCAAGTGTTAAGATACCTCTTCATCCCAATGGAGGGATCGTACGATCCCTGAGTGACCGCCAGCCCACACAGAGTGTATCGTCCATGGAGCCATTGGATCAGATAAATCATTGCTGGTGATCAAAGCCACATCTCCTCTGACAAGATGATTAGATGACATTTCAGTCGATAAAAGAAAATACGCTGAACTCGTTGGAGCCGACGAATACCCCAAGTCCGCTTTCTATTTTCCTTGTAGAAGAACCTTTGATAAGATAATCTGTGACCCAAGTATGCCCATGGTCATGCAAGGAGGGATTGCGAATGTTCACAGCTGAAAGTTGGTCTAGCTGGACACACCCATGAGTCGTGGCTACGCATTCGGTAAAGCGAGCTAACTTGGCTTGACCAATAACTGAAAGTTTCCATATCGCTGGCCGCCCAGATGCGGGTCCCACGTGCATTGCTGATCCACCCGCCCTGCGAGACACTGCAGCCCCAGTTTCCAACGTGCAGTACAGCCTCATCCTCATCCGGTTCGAGAGCATTTGAGGTGCTGACGAGTCCGTCGGACGAGGTTGATAGTAGCACCTTGTCAGAACTCGATGCGGTTTCAATTTTCAAGAAGTGCACGGCAGTGATGTCGTCAGAGTGAGCCGAGCCATGAGAGCGTAATCGTGCTACTGGATTCCGTGGATCCCTTGGATTGAAAGTGAGTTGTTTATAGGACATCCCGACTCCGACACAGGGCTGACCAGTAGATGATGAATGCGTCCTCTTTTTGCAAATCAGTCCCGGCAGCAACGAGAGAACCATCATCCGACGCATCGCAACAAAGAAGAGGGCGTGGTCTCCCGGATGATTCCACTGATAACAAGGAAGTCTTTGAGTTGTCAAGGTACATGTTTTTGGGTGATGCCGATACGGAAGACCCACTCTGAATGCTGGCCGAACCACTTCTTTCGTCCCATGCTATCACACGGCCGTCCTTGCCAGACGAAAGAAGCATCTCGCGGGTAGATGCTCCTAGGCCGCGAACGGTACACAGCTGGCTGGTTGCGTGTTCATGGCCCTTGAAAACGCCCGTGTTCTGCAGAGTGGTTCTGTCAAAGAGGTGGATCTGGTTCGATGGGGGTGACGCTGAGGCGGCATAGACATTGGCCACTGGGGTCAGCGATAAGACATAATTGTCCCCTGGAAGTGACGTTTCGTGCAAGGTCTGATTGACGACTGTGAGAGAGGGTGACGGAAGGAGGGACATGCGTGTTACCATCTGCAGTCGTGTTTTCTGGTATCCATGAGCGTGACTAATCAAGCACAGATCCCTTTCCTTCTCTCTCCATCCCAACCTCGCCCAGAAACCACTACGCTCGTTTTCAATTCCACTCCTTCAGTCGCCGGTTTCAAGTCATTCCCATCCCTTCCACGCCCCGAGAACTCGTGCATCACTCTGAGGTCCTTGCGTATTCTGATCCATTCATCATGCCCTCTGGTGGTACGTTTACTGTGATGGCCCGGTTCACGCCGCTGACTTGGCTATCAGCTCGTCGACTTCGCAGACTCCCACAGCCCCTCGACCTCAACTTGATCCCTGCACCTCTAGGTAACACTCGACGCGTGATCGCGTAGGCGCACATCACTGACGACGTATCAGACCTTTCGCTTCCACAGGTTACGGAGAAATCCCCCCTGCCCGCCATCATCGTGACCCCGTCGTCGCCCACACTCGACGCTCCGGAGTACTACATCGCCTTTCTCACGCCGCCTCCTAAGCCCTCGCTGCGCGAGCGAATCACCCAGCTTCCTCCCTTCCAGGGACAATTCCCTCTCAAAGCCAGAACCACATTGGTCGTCTCGTTGTTGTTGTTCATTCTGGTCTGCCATCTGCTTGCCCATCTTGCGGTCCATCGTCGACACTTTGACTTCACGTCCAATGTCGCCGTGCATTCGGACTCACGTGCATCCTCGCCTTGGAACTTGGCGTCGTTCGACTTTCAGTCCTTATGGGGTACTGTTGCAGGCAAGGAGAGGGGAAATTACATTGTGGAAGAGCTGTCGCAGGCCACCCGTCGCTAAAGATCGACTGTGCGGTAATTTGCTTTTCAAACGTTTCAAAACGATTTGTTTTTAAATTCTCCTTGGTCCAACCTCCCGGTTTGGACGAGCGAGAGACTCCTTCTATGGTGTCACTATGCAAATCCCGAATCTCTTGTTATTTTTATCGTTTGAATTGATCGGACTTGATCATATGTGACTGTACACGCCGTCAACCATGCGAACGGCCTCCCACGACGACTCCCTGCCGCGCTTTTTTCGTCGTGTTTCACGAACTGGTTTGTTCGCACCTTTCGGGCGATCCGAGGTACACCGTTCTTGATGATAAACTTACATCTCATATTCCTCCGCAGAACTCAGCGTATCATATTCAGATTCCACAAACTGCATGGCTACTGACAACACCTCCCGATAGCGTTGTGTCGATCACGATATAGTCTTCCGTACAGGCCAGGACCACTGTTCGACATTACCATACAGCAACCTCAGAGGCGGGCTTCTAATCTTATGCTGTCTAGATTGTCCGCTGCATTTAACACATTTCCCCTGCAATCAAGAATGATATTCACGCGATGCAACAAATATGGTTCTCGTGCATGTGGTGTACCTTGGCGTTGTTCCCTCGCGAACCAATGCTGACGACTCGAACTTTCGTCCTTTGTAAAGGCTTCGCTTGATATTCTAGTTGTACTTGTGATCACTCCAGCATGTCAACTTTTCAGGACTTTTGTCCAATTAGCATTCTCTCCATCTAGCCGAGTGGAGGCCAGCGTAAGCATGCCAGGATTCGGTTCTTTCACTGTCAGTCGGCTAACCAACTCGACCACCATGTTTTCTCTAAGTTAGGAATTCACCCATTCTCTTCGAAGACATCTCGTTTATGGTCACGTAGACCTCGGTCTCAGGTCCGTCAAACAGCGTTGTCCCCTCTTCATCCACATACGTTTCATCGTCTCCCTCGTTCTCATGAACTTCAAATTCTCCTACTGGCGTAAACATCCCAAATGGACTACTAGCATCGTTGCGATCACCGCAAGATACAATTTCCAGCACATCCAGTCAATCAACCTCTGATGTTGGCTACGTTGACCTATCATCTATATCTTCATCTACAACATTTACAGCACATGCAACCGCCACCTTCTTCACTGTGACAAAAAGGTTCGATTCATCGCATGTTGTTGTGCCATCAGTTGCTCCGTCTTCTATCGCATGCACAATGGCAGCCTCGAGTCCTTTATCCCCAAGTATAACCTCGGGTTTGCCGACCCCTACCACATATGATTCGACTGCTTTTGGGAGTGCCAGCTCCACTCTGGCTGCTCAGAGTGGATACGTGAGTTCTACACCCGTACTTGCATGTGAACTCTACGCGGGCGACTTCCTTCAAGTTTGCGAAGCACAGGGACAGTTCTACAAGCGCTACATCCCCAGATTCAGGACCAGAACATACGTCAAAAAGAGTGCCAAAGTCTACCTTTACCCCTATTTCTGGTGTCGTTGGCGTAGCCACGACTTGTACAGAGAGAAAGGTGAGAGGCTAGGTCATGCATTGACAACGGAAAAGACATTTCTACTCTTCCTTCCAGTGCAGGTACGATTGCCTGCACTGTTACTAGGCCGCCCAAAGCTCCACATCAGACCTCGTTGATCTTGAACACCGTTAACACACGATCCACACAGTCGGGATCCGACCTTCCAGCAACGATAACTTATATGCTAATAATTTACCACTTTCTCATAGGTGTGCAGTTCCAACTCATGACTTATAGGCTGCTCTGAACAAGTAACCACAAGCTTGGTATCCTTGACTCTCGGCCTGGTGATCGGAACGCTGGTCGTTATTTCGCTTGGCATGACCGTTTTCGGGTGTCGTGCGTGCAGGCGAGCCAAGAATATGCCAAATATATTTTCAAGGGTTTCCGAAATTTCGCAGAAACGAAGGGACGGGAGGCAATCCCATGGGCAACCACAGAGACACTTGGTCGACGGATAGCGCCCTCAAACTGGGACTCATCTGCATTAACGCCCGAACATGTCACGACACGAACTTTGCGTGGAAGTGAATTCTCTCAAAACAGTAACGAACGACACACCGATCCATTTGCAGACAGCTTAGGGATGGTGTCCCCGCAGACGAGTATGCATCCTGCAAGCACGCATTCCACTAGTAGCGTGTCTACGAACTTGGTGCTCATGAAATCGGTGAACGCGGGCGCACAGGACCTAGAAGGATTTGAAAGCCCAGCGAGCGCAAGTAGCCTGGAACTGCATTTTGTTACACCTCTCACGGTCGCCGATGACCCATCGACACGATCGCCGTACTTATCATCCCCGTGGCACTGTGATGGTTCTTCGCCCAGGGAAAAGGAGAATTGGAATGGAGAACAGCAAGGTGAAACTTCCCCCGTTTCGCTCCGAGTTTCACCCCCAGCGACTCTAAAGTCATCCACCCTTGGGGCAGAGGGTGCGCGACTACGTCTACATACACTGTTAAAGGAAGCGAGGAGGATTTGAACAGGAGGACAAGAGAGCAAGTGTACTTTTGACTCGACAAAAGTAGACAAGTAGGACGGTCGCTTGTGTGGGAACTTTGGCCATATCCTTGAGGCACCCATTTTTAGCTTTTGCGGCTTCAGTACTTAACATTGTCCACTGCTGCTTGCCCGTCGGTTTGCACGATGGATGCTCTATTTTCTCCCATAGCGAATGCACTTGGGGCATCGGTCGACCAGATCAAGGTATTTACTTTTCAATCTTGCAGTCCACATTGTCACCCTTTCTTTTGACAATATAGCTCATTTGGTGTCTCCTGATCGCGTACCCCCTCGGGAGTCTGTTCATAAGAATACCATCATCTCAACCTAGTCTCAAGCATGCCTTCAATGTATTCATTTCCCTCTTTTTCTTGATACCCGTTCTCCATCTGCAATGGGGCTTCGTTCAACTTCTTGGTAGCGTCCTCGGGACTTATTTTATTGTTGCAAATTTCCGAGGTCCCAATATGCCATGGATTGTCTTCATGCAAGTCTGACTATTGCTATTTCACTTGTGTCACGCTGACAGCCCTTCAGTTTTGTCATGGGTCATCTTACTGTCAAGTATGTGACGTCTCGGGTCTAAGGTTTACTTCTGTTCATGTCGACCGTTCACGGTAGTCATGTTATCCGCGTTATCTTTGAGATGGGTTACGAGACGGTTGAGGTCACCGGCCCTCAGATGGTTCTCACTATGAAACTGACGACTTTTGCATGGAACGTTTATGACGGGAGGAGGCCACAAAAGGTTTGTTTCCATGCTCGTATTTCATTCTTATGATTCACTGTTGGACGGTCGTAGGATCTAGACAAATGGCAACTTCAAAAACGTATTACAAAATACCCTACATTGCTAGAATTCCTTGGATTCTCGTAGGTTCCCAGCTTTTGCGCCTTTGTGTTGCTGACGTCTTGTATGATTAGATTCTACTTTCCTGGCCTTTTAGTTGGACCATATCTTGATTACGCGTCCTACATATCGCTAATCGACGGGACGTTATTTAAATCGGTCGAGTCCACGAAACCAAGGCGAAGAACGATCCCAGACGGTAGAAAACGTGTTGCTTATCGTAAAATGTTGATTGGACTCGCGTTTTTGGGTCTCTTCGTGACTCTAAGCCCGTCTTACAACTTTGCGATCACGTTGACACCTTGGTTCGCAGGACAACATGTTCTCTATCGGTACGGTCGTTCCCCCAAATCAATAGCTCTTAATCTGACAAATACGCCAGGATCGCTGTTTTCCAATTCTGTGGGTTAATCGAACGTTGCAAATACTACGCTGTCTGGACCTTGACAGAAGTAAGATATTGTTCGATGCTGGCATGTAAACAACTGACGTATTCTCGAGGGAGCGAGCATCCTGACTGGACTTGGTTTCACTGGATTTGGGCCCTCTGGCGAGTCCCTCTGGGAGGGTGCAGCGAACATCAAAATACGAGAGATTGAATTGCCATCGAATTTCAAGGTCCTTCTGGATTCCTGGAATATCAACACGAACGTCTGGCTCAGGGAATGTGTCTACAAGCGAGTCACTCCCAAGGGCAAAAAGCCGGGTTTTCGTAGTACCCTGATTACCTTTGTCACAAGCGCATTTTGGGTAAGGCTCAAGTTAGCCCTATGGTGCAATGCTGACATGGAGCAATTAGCATGGCATCGTGGTCGGGTACTACCTGACATTTATCTTTGGGGGCTTTATTACCTATGTCGGCCGAAAGTGCCGGGCTGGTTTCCGCCCACTCGTGCTACCCCCTCCCGGAGTACAATCTACTTGGGTGAAGCGTGCCTATGACTTTCTCGGCAGCTTTGTTTGCATATTACTGCTCAACTTTGCATCCGTGCCTTTTATGGTGTTGACCTGGGCGGACTCCATGAAGGCGTGGTCTAACCTGGGATGGTACGGCTGCTGGATCGTGGGTTCTGGGGTTGTCTTTTTCAACGCTGGAGGATCGGGATATTTGCAAGGCTTGCAAAAGAAACAAGCTCAGCTTGCTCGTGGTGACAAACCTCAGACCCCATCACCTCGTGTTGTAGGCCCCTTGGAGCTCGCTATGGACGAACTGGAGAAGAGACGTAGTTAGGGCGAGTCCATATTTGGAATATCTAGATTTCCGAGGCGTTTTCCTTGCAATATGCGTGTCTGTGTGTGTCTGTGCCTTGCGGTGAGACCCACCAAGGAGGGCCACTTGGCTGGACTGGCCACAGGTGCTGTGCCGATGGCGGCTGGTGATCGGAGCCTGAATTTGCCGGATGCCGAAACGAACATCTCAGGGTCTGTTCATGAGATCGTTTGAGAACCCAACGTCCGGCCAGACGTGGGTCAGCGAATTCCCCCTGCCCTGCTATGCTTCGACTGCCTTCTGGCTCGGATTTAACCAGCCCTGTGTACACGTTTCACGTATGGCCTTGATGTGCAGCTGGGAATTGTGTTCGACAAGCAACTGAGGTGTTCCGACGCAGCTCTCGCAGTGGAGAGGGGGCGGTGCCGGTGCGGCGAGAGTTCCGGCGGGGTTGTGCCGAGACGGACTTTATCTCT
>JBBPKD010000832.1:0-14160 GCA_038089075.1 Singerocomus inundabilis
CCCCCCAACACAATGGTGTCGCTGAACACCTTAATCGGACGATACTCAAGCATGTTCAAGCACTGCTGCACGCAAGCGGACTGCCCAAATTCTTGTGGGGTGAAGCTGCACGGCATGTCATATGGCTGAAGAACAGGACACCCACCAAGGTACTTGATGGTCTGACGCCATTCGAAGTGGCCTTCGGACGACAGCCTGACTTGAGCCCCATACGAGAATGGGGATCCGAGGTGTGGGTGAGAACCGAGCGAGGCGATAAGTTGACCTGGCATGCTGAAAAGGTTAGATGGATGGGCATTGATGAACAAACGCAGGCTGCTCATTGGGTATACTGGCCGATGAAACAGTGTGTCACAGTCAAACAGAATGTCTATTGGCAGCCCACCCCGCGTAGCATCAAGGGGGAGGAAGACGGGATACTTGCTAACAGCGATGCCACACAGGTGCACTTACCTCAAGTGCAGCCTGACCCTGCAGTGATCCAGTAGTCACTGCCGGCACCACCTGTCATAATACCACCCGTCCCTGTCCCTGATGTCACTAACCAGCCTCGCCCTAAACAAATTCGTCAGCTGAGCCAGCGTGTCCTCGACATAATCCATGGCAAGGCAGCTGACCCCACACCACTGCGCAGAGTGCAACTCCCTGATCCCATTACAGATGCGCCAGAGCCTGACAGCGGCCCCACCACTTTTGAGGGGAAGGGAACAGCGGAACTGATGCTAGCCGCAGAAGACCACGATGAGATCGAACTTGCCCTATCATTAAACGAGTTCATAGCCGACGCCGAAGCTCTGGAACCCACAACCCTAGCCGAGGCTAAACGATGCCCAGACTGGCCACAATGGGAGCAAGGAATACGTGAGGAGCTAGCCACACTTCACAATGCTGGCACATGGGAGCTCATTGACGCACCTGCCGGTGCCAACATTGTCGGATCGAAATGGGTATTCCGTGCAAAGAAAGACACTAGTGGGAACATCATATGTTACAAGGCACGTCTAGTCGCACAAGGTTTCTCGCAGGTGCCCAGCATAGATTACTTCGACACATACGCTCCAGTTGCAAAACTCGCATCTATTCGAACCGTCCTTGCCCTCGCTGCCCGCCTCGATTTAGAGTTGCACCAAATCGACATCAAGGGTGCCTATTTGAATGGTGAACTGCAGGACAACGAGCATATTTACATGCAGCAACCCCCAGGTTATGCAGACGCAGCATACCCGCATTGCATCTGTCGACTCTGCAAAATGCTTTACGGACTTAAGCAGAGTGGCTGTCGCTGGTACCAGAAACTAGTGGAGATCTTGGTCAAGCGTATTCATCAGACGAGGTAACAAAGTATTCGTTATCGTCGTTGTGCACGTCGACGACTGCACTATCGCCGCATCTACCCTCGCACTGATTGTTGAGTTCAAGGAACAGTTACGCAAGTACGTCGAGATCACAGATCTTGGTGAGCTTCATTGGTTGCTAGGGATCGAGATCACACGAAATCGCGAGGAGCGCACCATCGCCCTCTCACAATGCTCATACCTAGACTCAATCCTCCATCGTTTCAACTTCGATGAATTGAAGCCTGTAGCTACTCCAATGGAACCCCAGATCAAGCTGAATACTGCACAATCTCCCTCGACTGGTACTGAATATGCTGCAATGCAGCACATCCCATATCAGGAAGCAGTCGGTTCCTTGATGTACGCCGCGCTCGGCACTCGCCCTGATATATCATATGCAGTATCCACAGTCTCCCGGTTCTGCAGCAACCCTGGAATACCACACTGGGATGCTGTCCGCCGCATTTACAGATATTTGATAGGTACAAAGGACCTGCGCCTCACTTACAGAGGAACCCCCAAGCCACTCGAGGGCTATATGGATGCAGATGGCAGCATGGCAGAGAATCACAAAGCCGTTTCGGGCTATGCATTCCTGATAGACGGAGGGGCTATCTCATGGGCATCGAAGAAGCAAGAGATAGTGTCATTGTCTACCACCGAAAGTGAGTATGTTGCCGCTACTCACACGACAAAGGAAGCCCTTTGGCTACACTCACTCATGCGAGAAATTCTCGTCTACAATGACAACAACCTGACAACCCTCTATTCTGACAACAAATCTGCCATTGCGTTGGCAAAGGACCATCAGTACCATGCTCGGACCAAGCACATTGACGTGCATTTCCATTTTATTCATTGGGTCATTGACAATGGCAAGATCCATCTTATCTTCTGCCCTACCAATGACATGGTTGCCGACATGCTCACCAAAGCCCTCCCTTTGCCCAAAGTCAAACATTTCGCCGCCAAACTTGGCCTGTGCATCGCTTGAGGGGGGGTGTTGGAAATGGCAAGCAGATCGCAGCCGTAAGGATCTCCAACTCACAGGGATGTTCTCCGTTACAAACTATCGCGCATCTTTTTCTCTACATTCTTATACTCACTGTTGACTGATACAGACAGTTATATGATAGTTTTATTCCAAACCTTGGTTATGATCCGTTTATTCCCTTTCGTACTTCGTTATTGTCCTTCACTCATATATAGAACTGATTGTTGTACTTGATCACCCCAGTCCGTCGCACCGCGCACAACTGAGGTGAGATTACATTGTACCCTTACTATACCTACTCGTGCTGACTCATAGTTAGCTTTGATCTACAATAGGTGAATACAATCATAGTCCATCACACCGCGCATGACTGAGCTTTGATCTACGATAGTTCTGACAAACGATTGAGGAGGTCCGCTGCAATCTTCATATAAGGAATATGAACGCTAAAGGGGCAATACCAGATTTTTTTGCACAGGCCTGCAAAAGTTGCCAATTTATTGTTGCCAGTAATTTGGAAGACAGTCCCCAATGATGGAAGATCCCTTGGACCAGGGGGTAGCCAACTAAGACCACTAGTAACTGGATTAACCTGTGTAGAAAGTGTTGAGGGAGTATCCCCGTTAATAAATTGGGCACACCATTGGGTATTTGAAGAGAGAAGTGTAGTTATCCGGTGATTACACACCACAGTGCTATCACTAGGCACACTCAAAGTTGGAACCGGGTGTGATGCGAGAGGGTTTTTGTCTCTGTTCTCTTCCATTTCATCGTAGGCATCCCCAAAATGGCTCAAATTCGGGGATCATCAGATTGTAGATGGTCAACTATTCACTACTGTCCGGATCCTTTCACTGCTGCAAATGTTCATCGATCAAATAGTGCAAGCGCTGCGTAAATGAAATAAATGTCTATTAGGATCTAGTTTGCTTCATAAACTGAACACAAGTCACACTATTGAAAACATTTGTCTACACTCTGATGACTGGAGCGGAATGTACATCTTTGCTGTCGATTGCCGTGGCAGTGGAAGCCCACCGTGACTAATGGGAACACTGAGGGATCGGGCAGACCAGAACTGGACCACGATCTATACGACGACTGCGAAGTACGAGGACAAGGGGCGACTACTCTACATCTACGTGGTGCAGCGAGATATATACTGTAGTGCACGTGATATGTATGCCAATGGGCTTACAGGCAGATGTTGACTGGGCTGTCAGCGGTGCCGAACAGCGGCATCTGCCGGTCATTCCCAACCTATGATATAGTGTGGCTAGTGCAGAGACAACGTCTGCCGTCATAACCTGATACATGGCAGAAGGACGCTCAGACAAAACTGGGATCTGGATGCTGTCGGACGCCATCAATTTTTCTTGCTGGACATGATAATTCAACCCTACATTCACCGACCTTCGTTCCGTACATCCACACTGGTCTTGTCATGATGAAGGCCTTCTCCACGATCTCGAAGCCTATGCTTGGGATGTTGCGTTGTTTGGCAGGACTGTCGTCTAACATGCACATCCCATGAAATTGACACAGTGAACCCAGCTTCCATAAACCCGCTCTCACGCCTCTCGACGAACTGGGAAATGGTCCGAGCCCCGGGGACAGGTTTGTGCGTCTCTGGCTTAGTACGGGAGCGATAGTGGCAACGTACTCCCAGTGCAACCCAAGTCCTATTGGCACTTGAATCCTGCGTTAGCGGTGGGGAGATTATACCACAACTTGAACCTAGGACCTTACAAACCCTACTAGCAGTCCTCACATTACTGTCAAATGGACTCACGATTCGTTGGGCAGGATGGTAGTTATGCTCAGCTGAAAAGTACCGACTCGGTCGTCTCTCGGCTTGCACAGCAAGACAAGGTTCCCTGGTACAACAAGCCCAACCTTCGATTCCTATATCTGTTGATGTTCCCGACCTGTATTGGAGTGGAAATGTCTGCTGGGTAAGTGTTTCTACATCCATGTTGAATGCGAAATTGCTGACATATCACCGAGAAAGTTTTGACGCGTCCTGGTCAATGGCTTGCAAGCTGTGTCGTCATGGCTCGAGTGTAAGGTGGTTATCTTGTTAGTGTCAGAGGATTCACTCGGACGACAGACTTTCACCACCCTCGTTCTACTTCATTGGGTCTAATGATTGCAGCATATGCTTTGGGTTCTGTTGCTGCTACTCCGTTTTCACCATTTGTTGTTGATAGGATTGGAAGGCGATACTCGATATTGCTGGGAAGTATAATCTCGATAATTGGGGCTGTTCTTCAAGGATCTGCACTAAGCTGTGAGTTATCGATTATTACTTTGAAATTTTAGAATGCGTTTCATCTTGTACTTGATAGTCATCATGTTCACGTCTGCCCGATTTATCCTCGGATTTTCCAGCACTTTCTGCGTTGTAGCTGCTTCTTCGCTGGTCGGAGGTATGACAAAGTGGTTTAACTTACTTGTCAGCGATTAAGCGATGTTAAGAACTCTCATACCCAAAGGAGCGAGCAGTTATGACCTCCCTTTTTATCAGCTTCTGGGATATTGGTAAATGAAAATCAGATTGTTTGTGAGGCGGAAGTTTTGAGCTGATCCTTGTTTAGGCGCTATAATTGTTGCTGGAGTGATGCTCAGGACATTTGGCATGCCAAACAACTGGGGTTGGAGAATCCCATCCTTCCTTCAGGCACTACCCAGCGTACTTCAGATCATTTTCATTCGGTTCCTCCCGGAGTCTCCTCGCTGGCTCATATCAAAGGGAAAAGGGAGCGACGCATATGCGATTCTTGTGAAATATCATGCAGAGGGGGATGAGAACTCAGATTTCGTCAAGGCGGAGTATGCTCAAATCAAGCAGACACTCGAGGGGGAATTTAAGATTGCTCAGGTCAGCCAGAAGGGAATATTTTCAATGCCAGGAATGCGAAAACGGGTCATCATCGCATCCTTCCTCGGTCTGTTCATCCAATGGAGTGGAGCCGGACTAATTTCGTAAGCTCCACCAACGATTCTCATATGTTGGATGATTCGACGTATCATGGTGGTAGACACTATCTGTCCATCATCTTAGATGGCATCGACGTTCGCGATAATCGGACAAAGAACGTCATCAATTTGGCTAGATTTTCTTGGAGCTTTGTTATCGGTACAGTTGCTTCATTTGTAGCACCACAATATCCTCGACGTAGAATGTTTCTAGTAAGCAACTTGGTTATGGATTATTTCTGATCTCTGTTATTCATTTTTTCAGGCATGTACTATCTCCGTACTTGTTGTTTTCACCGCTTGGACTGTAGCCAGTGCGGAATATCTGCAGACTCATAACAGGGTCGCTGCTCAAGCAGTGCTTGTGTAAGTATCGAGTTCGTTGGATGTGCTGTTTTCCATTCTGATCCACGTTCTGTAGCCTCGTCTTTCTGTATAGCCTGGCTTACAATATGGCATTTGGTGCATTGAGATTCAGTAAGGATTGTGCTATCTGTATCATCTCTAATTATTTGCGACGAAGCGAATTCGATTGTCAACAGCTTACCTGGTCGAGCTCTTTCCTTTCTATGCCCGAACCAAGGGGATCACCATCTATATGTGGTGGTCCCGCGGTGGGGCATTCTTCAGCCAATTCGTGGATCCTATCGGTATAGATGCCATGGGTATGTGCCATCTACTTAGTTCACCCTATTGCTGTGCTGACGAAACCGGTGGTACTCACAGGCTGGAAATGGTATATTGTGTGAGCTGCTCCCTGTGGATGCCAACAGACAGGAACCTGAGAGATGCTAGGTACTGTGTGTAGGATGCCTTCCAGGTGGTGTTCGTCTACTTCATGTTTCCTGAGACGTCTGGACGCACGCTCGAGGAGCTGGCATTTTGTGAGTGGTACCCGTGTTTTCGGAGAGGATGTGTTGAACCCTTCTTTTCATGAATGCCTCAACAGTATACGAGGACGATCAGGAGGCATTCAGCCATGTTAGCGTGGAGACGCTGCTTGAACATGAGGAAACTGTGACATATGGTACCATTCAGGACCATGCTTGAAGAACCATTCGTGGCCAGTAGAGACGACTTGTACGAGCTCTGCCTTGGTAGTAATACCGATAGCATCCTCCAAGTCCAAATGTTCTGTGTGCGACACGGGCTACAGGTACATTAGAACTACTATATGCTCTAGAGGTCTGTGAGTGGGGATGTACGAAAAGAAGCCAAAATTGCATGAGATAGTTGAAGCACCGGTACATAGCAGGTTAAACATCATCCTGGTGCGCGATTGGAGCAGCTCCTCAGAGGTTGCCCAGAGCAGCATTAACGAGGTTCGGACGTGCGAGTTTTCCTCTTGGCGTGTACGAACACCAAACAAAGGACAAGATCGCGGCTGAAGAGTTGCTAACTGAGAGTTGGAGGCAGCTTGGCAAGCCGATTGTAGGGTCTAACTCTGCACAACCTATTATTCGAAGGAACCTTTACGAGTGACTCGCGTTCATGTCACAGGACACAAGAGGCCTGGATAGGCTTGCATTCCCCATAGCATCCATTGATTTCACACACTAAGCATGTAGCAGCAGATCGAGAAAACCCCCAGTCATTATATCGCAAGCCACGATGTTTCGTGGCCTATCTGAATAGATTTCAGCGCGACGACTGAGGAAGTCCACTGAATTTTCATATAACGAACATGAACGTGAAAGGGATAATACCAGGTTGTTTTTGCGCAGGCCCGCGAAAGTTGCCCATTTATTGTCGCCAGCAATTTGGAAGACACTCCCCAGTAATGGAAGATCCCTTGGATCAGGGGGTAGCCGACTAAGACCGCTAGTAACTGCATTAACCTGGATAGAAACAGTTGAGGGAGTATCCCCGTTAATAATTTGGGCGCACCAATGAATACTTAAAGAGAAAGATGTGGCTATCTGGTGATCACGCACCACAGTGCTATCACTAGGCCCGCTCAAAGTTGGGCAGGGTTCGCACCATGCGGCGGCAAAGAGCTGGAACCGGGTGTGATGTGAGAGGGTTTTCGTCTGTTCTCTTCCCTTTCGTCGTAGGCATCCCCAAAATGACTCAAATTCAGGGATCATCAGATTGTAGATGGTCAACTACTCGCTACTGCCCAAATCCTTTCACTGCTGCAAGTGTTCGTTGATAAAATAGCGAGTTAGTGCTAGCGCTGCGTAAATGAAATAAATGTCAATTAGAATCTAGTTTGTTTCACAAGTCGCACTATTGAAAATATCTGTATGCACTCTGATGACTGTAGCAGAATGTATATCTTTGCTGTCGATTGCTGTGGCAGATGTTGACTGGGTTGTCAGCGGTGCCAGACAGCGGCATCAGCCGGTCATTCCCAACCTATGATATAGTGTGGCTAGTGCAGAGACAACGTCTGCCGTCATACCTGGTACACGGCAGAAGGATGCTCAGACAAAATTGGGATCTGGTTGCTGTCAGATGCCGTCAATTTTCCTCGTTGGACGTGATAATTCAACCCTACATCCACCGACCTTCGAAAATCTTCCGTACATCGACACTGGTCTTGTCATGACGAAGGCCTTCTCCATGATCTCGATGATAGAAATAGCACTTGATCAGGATGCAAGCGCACGACTAGTAGGACAACTCAGTCGCGTACAAAGCAATGGACTAAATATATTCACCTAGTAGGACAACTAGGTACAAGTTAGGTTAAGTAGCTAATCAAATGGAAAACGAGTAACTCACCTCAGTCGCGTACAAAGCAACGGACTGAGGTGCTCGAATGTGAAACATACAATTTATATACTGTACTGTACTATTGTGTTCTCCAAAGGGGATAATGGATCATATCCATCAGTCCACATGGTCAGTGAGCACAGGAAAGATAAGAACTGAATAAAACACTATGTAATTGTCATGAAACGTCCATATGGCTGGTGTATGTACGAGCGATGGTGGCGCGTCGACCATATGCGCACCGGTGATCAATCGGGCCGGTTGTGGCTGTGGCTGCGCGCGCGCTTGCTAATCCAACACTCGAAGCCTTTGCTTGCAATTTTGCGTTGTTTGGCAGTACTGTCGTCTAATATGCACATCCCATGAAATTGACACACCCAGCTTCCATAAACCCGCTCTTACGCCCCGTATTGCACGTGTCGACGAATTGGGAAATGGTCCGAGCCTCGGGGACAGGTTTGTGCGTCTCTGGCTTAGTGCGGGAGCGATAGTAGAAACGTACTCCCGGTGCAACCCAAATCCTATTGCGTTAACGGCGGGGAGATTATATCACAATTTGAACCTAGGACCTCACAAACCTACGGACAGTCCTCACATCACTCTCAAATGGACTCACGACCCGTTGGGCAGGACGGTGGTTATGCTCAGCTGGAAAGTACCGACTCGGTCGTCTCTCGGCTTGCACAGCAAGACAAGGTTCCCTGGTACAACAAGCCCAACCTTCGATTCTTATATCTGTTGATGTTCCCGACCTGTATTGGAGCGGAGATGTCTACTGGGTAAGTGTTTCTACATCCATGTTAAATGCGAAATTGCTGACACGTCACCGAGAAAGTTTTGTCGTGTCCATGGTCAATGGCTTGCAGGCTGTGCCGTCATGGCTCGAGTGTAAGGTGGTTATCTTGTTAATGTCAGAAAGGATTTACTCGGACGACAGACTTTAACGACCCTCGTTCTGCTTCATTGGGTCTAATGATCGCAGCATATGCTTTGGGTGCTGTTGCTGCTACTCCGTTTTCACCATTTGTTGTTGATAGGATTGGAAGGCGATACTCGATATTGCTTGGAAGTATAATCTCGATAATTGGGGCTGTTCTTCAAGGATCTGCACTGAGTTGTGAGTTATCGATTACTACTTTGAAATTCTAGAATGCGTTTCATCTTGCACTTGATAGACATCATGTTCACCTCTGCCCGATTTATCCTTGGATTTGCTAGCACTTTCTGCGTTGTAGCTACTTCTTCACTGGTCGGAGGTATGACACAGTGGTTTGACTTGTCAGCGATTAAGCGATGTTAAGAACTCTCACACCCAAATGAGCGAGCGGTTTTGACCAGCCTTTTTATGAGCTTTTGGGACATTGGTAAATGAAAATCAGATTGTTTGTGAGGTGGAAGTTTGCTGATCCTTGTTTAGGCGCTATTGCTGTTGCCACAGTGACGCTCTGGACATCTGGCATGCCAAACAACTGGGGATGGAGAATCCCATCCTTCCTCCAGGCACTACCTTGCGTACTTCAAATCTCCTTCATTTGGTTCCTCCCGGAGTCTCCTCGCTGGCTCGTATCAAAGGGGAAAGGGAAGGACGCATATGCGATTCTTGTGAAATATCATGCAGAGGGAGATGAAAACTCAGATTTCGTCAAGGCGGAGTATGCTCAAATCAAGCAGACACTCGAAAGAGAATTTAAAATCACTCAGATCAACCAGAAGGGGATATTTTCAGTGCCAGGAATGCAGAAACGGGTTATCATCGCATCCTTCTTCGGTCTGTTCACCCAGTGGAGTGGAGTCGGTCTAATTACGTAAGCGCCACCAACGATTCCTGTCTGTTGAATGATTTGACGTATCATACTGGTAGATACTATCTCTCCATCATCTTAGATAGTATCGACATTCGCGATAATCAGACAAAGAACGTCATCAATCTGGCTAGATATTCTTGGAGCTTCGTTATCGGTATAGTTGCGGCATTTGTAGCACCACGATATCCTCGACGTAGGATGTTTCTAGTAAGTAATTTGGTTATGGATTATTTCTGACCTTTGTTATTCCTTTTTTCAGGCATCTACTATCTCCGTACTTGTTGTTTTTACCGCTTGGACTGTAGCCAATGCGGAATATCTGCAGACTCATGACAGGGTCGCTGCTCAAGCAGTGCTCGTGTGAGTACCGAGTTCGTTGAATGTGCTGTTTTACATTCTGATCCACATTCTGTAGCCTCATTTTTCTGTATACTCTGGCTTACTACGTGGGATTTACTACATTGAGATTCAGTAAGGATTGTGCCATCTGTATCATCTCTAATTATTTGCGACCAAACGAATTCGATTGTTAACAGCTTACCTGGTCGAGCTCTTCCCTTTCTATGCCCGAGCCAAGGGGATCACTATCTTTGTGTGGTGGTGCCGCAGTGGGGCATTCTTCAGCCAATTCGTGGATCCTATCGGTATAGATTCGATGGGTATGTGTCATCTGCTCAGTTCACCCTATTGATGTGCTGACAAAACCGGTGGTACTCACAGGTTGGAAATGGTACATTGTGTGAGCTGCTCCCTGTGGATGCCAACAGACAGGGACCTGAAATATGCTAGGTACTGTGTGTGGGACGCCTTCCAGGTGGTGTTCGTCTACTTCATGTTTCCTGAGACGTCTGGACGCACGCTCGAGGAGCTGGCATTTTGTAAGTGGTGCCTATGTTTTCGGAGAGGATGCGTTGAACCCTTCTTTTCATGAATGCTTCAACAGTATACGAGGGTGATCAGGAGGCATTCAGCCATGTTGAGGTGGAGACGCTGCTTGAACATGAGGAAACTGTGAGATATGGTACCATGGAGGACCATGCTTGAAAAACCATTCGCGACTAGTAGAGACGAGCTCTACCTTGATAGCAATATCAATAGCATCCTCCAAGTCCAAATGTTCTGTGTGCAACACAAGCCACAGGTACATTAGACTCTAGGGGTCTGTGAGTGGGGATGTACACAAGGACAAAATTGCATGAGATAGTTGAAGCACCGGTACATAGCAGGCTAAACATCATCCTGGTGCGCGATTGGAGCACCTCCCCAGAGGCTGCCCAGAGCGGCATTGACGAGGTTCGGACGTGCGAGTTTTCCTCTTGACGTATAGGAACACCAAACAAAGGACAAGATCACGGCTGATGGGTTGCTAGCTGACAGTTGGGTATCATTCGAAGGAACCATTACGAGTGACTCGCGTTCATGTCACAGGACACAAGAGGCCTGAATAGGTAGGCTTGCATTTCCCATGGAGTCGAATCCAAGCATCCATTAACTCGGTAGATTGCATACACTAAACATGTAGCAACAGATCTCACCCTCTTTCGGGGTCTCTCGCCTGCTATTCACTCGACGACACCGCAATCCGAGATTTTCACTGGGATCGACGGGCGACCGTTTCTCGAGCCCTTTGACTAGGTGACGAGTCAGTCGCGTTTGGAGTGTTTCGGGCGAGGTGGAGAAGGTCGCTGTAAAGAGGATGAAGGAAGAGAGACATGAACAGTCTCCACGACTTCTTGCTCGAGAAATGTTCGGAAAAATATGGTCTATATATCAAACAAAAGCCCTTAGACCACGTACAACACCCACTGGCCGACAGTATAGCTATCGATCCATGTTCTACTATTCACAAGAACGCCACAGCTGCTTCCAGTTACAGGGACTACCTCTTGGAACTATGCTGCAGGACTCAGGATGACGGTATCCGCGATTCTGCAGACCAACTTGGAGTCGCTGACACCTAGGATCCAAAATGAATGTGTCGTCAACAGCAAAGGAAGGGCGCCAAAACAACCTTGCCACCTTTCAACAATGCAATGCCCTCCTGGATGCTGTCCAAGCCTCATGGTTTCAGAGTTTCAGACCTCGTCTTCAGCTTTCCTTCTTCTAGCCAAGCGTGCATGGCCTTGAACACAGTCAAAGCAGTCTCGTAGTCGCTCTCGGTGCCCTCCAAATGTGATTATCCGTTCAACACTAGAAAAAAAAAGCTAGATAGGCCTGGTGCGTCAAGCACTAGGGTGCCTCGCAGTACGGACGTAAGGGACCTGTTATATGTTGTGTTGATGTTGATGGAATGGAATTCCACGGCGGGATCTAGTAGGCCAAGTTAATGGGGAAGACGATGACGGCCTTCTTCTGTCCGTTTGGTTTGGCCTTGAGGACCTCACTCACGAGATGAACAGTATCGCCTATACAAATGGCGTCGAACGCATAGTAGATCCCAGAAGAGCTAGCAGCGTGCACAATTTGCCGGATCGCATCCAGGGCATGGTAGTCAATCACGCTTGATGTGCCAAGTAAGCGGACGAGATCAAAGTGCTTTGGTGAGGCGGTTGCAATAACGCACAACCCAGAAATTGTCGCCATCTGGCATGCATACATGCCGACGCATCCTACACATTCGTTCAGTGAGTTGTTGGACTATCCTGCGGGGTAGGGGACATTTCGATTCGGGAAGTTGGGTCCCACATACACGTTTCCCCAGACACATGTGGAGTTTTGTTCGGTCTTGCCTGTCCTGGAAATCCAACGGAACACTTCAGACCGATTACCGCTGTGGTTCCAGCGACAGAAAGTGTGGACGCATCTGCAAGAGGTACATTATTCGGCGTCTTGATAAGGAGGTCGGAGTGGGTTGCCAAGTATTGCTGGAACGCGAAATTCCTCTTGTCGAAACCTCGACGCACTCTTCCCGCGACCTTGTTCATATCTAGAAGTCAGGCATTTTCTTCCTACCCTTCAGGTTCAGAACGACTGGGCCATCACGGACATAC
Source organism: Singerocomus inundabilis (assembly GCA_038089075.1). Lineage (NCBI taxonomy): Eukaryota > Fungi > Basidiomycota > Agaricomycetes > Boletales > Boletaceae > Singerocomus > Singerocomus inundabilis. The sequence goes on from JBBPKD010000832.1 coordinate 12,824, forward strand.
CCTGTCTCCGATGAATACGTTATACGCGCCTCCGCCGAGCGCAACGACTGTTCCAAAGTAGTCATTTCCAGCACTATTTCCGATCTGGACTATCCCAAATGCAACAAGTTTCCCTGTGAAGAACAGTGTCAATATTTGAAAGGTGAGTGTCATGCTAACAAGGCAGGATGTCTGGCGCAGCAGACAGACAGTTAGCAGGATTAAGGGAAACAGCTTTTACTTTGATCAGTGTAGAAGACCGGGCAATCTGGAGCGTAGAGACAGTGAGTCTTAGATACATCAGTGCGTGTGGTGACGACAGTGAGCGCAGGTGCAGCTTACCTCCAGTCGTGTATTAGTGGACGGGAGGAAAGGCGCGGCGCGGTGAAGTCTGCAGTAAATGAGCGGTGTCCATATATGGAAGTCTAACGAATGTAGGTAGTAAAGTGTAGGGGTGTACAGTAGTACGGGCTGTTCTCCGACAATCAGGACTTCGCCGGGACTTGGGGTTGGGACTGAATGAGTCCTGATGGTGTATATTGGAATGGAGCTCGCGATGAACACCCAAACTGAGACGTCGGAATGAATACTGTGAGAGAACGAAGCAAATAAGCCACGGCTCGTGCTGTGCTAATACGCACCCTCACTCTACAGCACAAATCCATAATATCTGTGCTTCTTGAAAATCAGGACTGCAGAGCAGCCCTACATCTGGTCACCAGACATTCGTGTGATTGTTGGACGGTTTTGGAAGGGGGAGGGGAGGGGGAGGAACGGATTAGTCTCTGCTAGTGCTGCTACTCGGTCGTTGTGAGTGAAATTGCGATTCGCCGGGAGGTTGGGCCATGACCTCACTTTGCACTTCGACTAAATCGGTCTCATGTCCATGCTCGGCGTGGCAAACTCGCTTATTTATGCACTGTCGGTGACGCGATAATTTCCCTCACAGGCTTTTTTTATGTGAATGGGAGAAACGAAGGCACGACAAGCTCTCAGAATTCAGTGAGACGACCGCTGAAACAGTGCAGTTGAGCATGGCTACAGCTACATATTAGTATAAACTAAACTGCGAGGATGTAAGTAAGTGTTCATACGAAGAGGAAGCCAGTGCGATAGTGATAGGCAACAGGCCAACAGCTGCCAGCAGTGCATCGTGTTTCGGCGATATAGCCTTGACGGACCATTTAGGACGGTTTTGCATAACCCCGAAGTTCATCCAGACCCAGATGGGTACAAGGCTAGACGGTGAGTCGTATTTTCTAACGAAGACACACTCCCGTTACCAAGCTACCTCCTTGCTAGCTCTTGTTCCGGAAGTACATGGGACTTGATACTGTCTGAGTCACCATGGCCACAAT